>PVKV010003062.1:0-152532 GCA_004027835.1 Alouatta palliata | reverse complement strand
ACCATGAGCACCATTGTTAGGCAAGGCAAGGCAACTCAAGCCACCATGGACACCATGGAAAGGCAAGGCAAGGCAAGGCAAGGCAAGAAACCATGTGCACCATGGTAAGGCAAGACAAGACAAGACAAGACAAGGAAGAATAAGACACCATGAGCACCATTGTTAGGCAAGGCAAGGCAACTCAAGCCACCATGGACACTATGGGAAGGCAAGGCAAGGCAAGACAAGGCAATAAACCATGTGCACCATGGTAAGGCAAGGAAAGTAAGAGTAAGTCACTGTAGGCACCATTGGTAGGCCAGGTAAAACAATGTAAGCAAGGTACCATGGGAAGCATGGTATGAAAAGCAAGGCACCGCATCATCAGCTAAATGGTAAGGCAAGGCACTGTAAAGCAAGGCAAGACAGGGCATATCACCATGGACTCCATGGTAAGACAATGCAAGGCATAACAAGGGACCTTGGACACTATGTTAAAACAAGGCAAAGCAAAGCGAGGCATTATGGGCAACATGGTAAGGCAAGGCAAGACAAGGCATCATGGACACCATGTTAAAACAAGGTAAGGCAAAACAAAGCACCATGAGCAACATTGTAAGGAAAAGCAAGGAAAGGCAAGGCACCACTGGCAGCATGGTAAGGCATGGCAATGCAAGAAACAATGGGTACCGTGGTAAATCAAGGCAAAGCAAGGTAAGTCACCCTGGGCACCTTGGTAAAGCAAGGCAAGGCAAGGCACCATGGGTACCATGAAAAGGTAAGTCAAGGCACTGTGGGTATCATGGTAAAGCAAGGCAAGCCAAGGTAAAGCAAAACCCCATGGGCACCATGATAAGGCTATCGAAGTCAAGGCAATACAAGGCACCATGAGCTCTCTGGTAAGGTAACACAAGGCACATCACCATGGGCACCATGGTATGGAAAATCAAGGCAAGAAAATGCAAGGAACCATGGGACCCATGGTAATGCCTGAAAAGACACCATGGGCCCCATGGTAAGACAATGCATGCCAGGCAAGGAACAATGGGTGCCAAGATAAGGCAAGACAAGGCAATTCACCAGGATCACCCAGGTAAGGGAAGGGAAGGCAAGACATGGCACCATTGGCAACATGGAAAGGCAAGACATGGCAAAGAAAGGCAGCTCACCATGGGCCAAATGGTAAGCCAAGGCACAGCAAGGCAAGACAATGCAAGGCACCTTGGTCACTACGATAATGCAAGGCAAGACAAGGTAACATGAGCACCATGGCAAAACAAGGCACTATAGGCACAATAGGCACCATCAAAATGCATGGCAAGGCAAGGCACCATGGACACCATGATAACACAAGGGAAGGCAAGGGCACGGTAAGGCATTGAATAGCAAGGCAAGGCAAGGCACTGTGGGGACCATGGTAATACAAGGCAAGGCAGAAAACACAAGCACCTTGTTAAGGCAAGACAGAGGAAGGCAACGTAAGACATGACAAGGCAATGAACCACGGGCACCAAGATAAAGGCAAGACAAGGCAGGCATGACAAAGCAAAGCAACACAAGCCAAACAAGACACCATGGGCTCCATCATAATGCAGGACAATGCAATTCATCACAGTCACCATTGCAATACAAGAAAAGGCAATGCAATGCAAGGGGCACCATGGGCACCATGGTAAAGCAAGGCAAGAAAAGACACTAAGGGCAACATGGTAAAACAAGGCAAGGCAAGACACCATGGGCACCATTGTAAGGCAATGCAAGGAAAGGCAAGGAACCATGGGTACCAAGGTAAGCCAAGACAAGGAAAGGCACCATGGTAACCATGGTAAAACAAGGCAAGGCAATGCAAGCTATCATGGGCATCATGGTAAAAGAAGGCAAGAAAATTCACCATGGGCATCATGTTAAGGCAACACAAGGAAAAACAAGGGACGCTGGGCACGATGGTAAGGAAAGGCAATAAAAAGCAATTATAACAAGACAACACGGGCATCATTGGAAGGCAAGACAAGGAAGAAAAGTCACCATGGATGCCTTGGTAAGGCAAGGCCAGGCAAGGAACCATGGACAACATGGTAAGGCAATGTTAGGTCAGACACCATAGACACCATGGTGTCCATGGTAATACAAGGAAAAGCAAGACACCATGGCCATACTGGTAAGGCATTTAAAAACAGGGCAAATCAAGTATATGCAAGGCACCATGGGCACCACGATAAGAGAAGCTCTGACAAGGCACTGCAAAGCATGGCACCATGGGCAACATGGTAAAGCACGGCCAGGCAAGGTAAGAGAAGGCACCATGGGCAACCTGGTTATATAATGCAATGCAAGGCAAAGCACAATGGGCATCATGGTAAGGGAAGGAAAGGCAAGACATGTCACCATAAGACCCATGGTAAGGCAAGGCATGGTAAGGCAAGAGAAGGCACCATGGTACATGGTAATTCAAGACAAGGCAAATCAAGGCATGGCGCCACGAGCACCATGATAAAGCAAGGTAAGACACGATTTGCACCATGGTAAGACAAGGCAAGGCAAATAAAGACACCATGGACATCATGGTAAGACAACGCTAGGCAAGGTAAGGCTCCATGGGTACCATGGTAAGGCTAGGCAAGTCACCACATGTCAACATAAGCTCCATGGTGAGGCAAGGCAAGGTAAGGCAAGTCAAGGCACCATTGCACTATAGTAACTAAAGGAAAAGCTAAGCGAAGCAATACATAACATGGTACCATGGGCACCATAGTAAGGCAAGAAACTGCAAGGCATGATTTTTACCATTATAAGGCAAGGAAAGGCAAAGAAATAATAGACAAAATGGGCACAATGGTAAGGCAACACTCTGCAAGACACCATGGGCACAAGGCTAAGGCAGGGCATGGCAAGAAAAGGTAAGGTACCATAGGCACCATAATAAGGGGAGGTAAAGCAAAGCAAGGCACCATGAATACCATGGAAAGTCAAAGAAAGGCAAGGGAAGGCACCATGGGCATAATGATGAGGCAAGGCAAGGTAAGGCACCATGGACACTGTAAAACAGCAAGGCCAGGCGAGGCAAAGCCCCATGGGCACCATGGAAAGACAAGGCAAGGAAAGGCACTATGGGCATCATGGTAAGGAAGGCAAGGCAAGGCAAGGCACAATGGACACCATTGTAAGGCAAGTCAAGGCAAGTCATGGGACCATGGGCAAGACGGTATTTCAAGACGAGGCAAGGCACCAAGGTCACCATTGTAAAGCAAGGCAAGGCAAGGTAAGGCACCATGGGAAACATGAAATGGCAAGGCAAGGCTATGCACCAAGGGGACCATAGTAAGTCATGACAAACCAAGACAAGATAAGGCACTATGAGAACAATTAAATGGCAAGGCCTGGCAAAGCAAAGCACTATGGGTACCGTGGGGATGCAAGATAGGCAAGGCAAGACACTATGGGCACCAGAGTAAGGGAAGGCAAGGCAAGGCTCAATGGGCACCATAGTAAGACAAGTCAAAGCAAGGAACAATGAGCATCATGGTAAGGCAAGGCAAGCAAGGCAAGGAACCATGGTCACCATGCTAAGGTAAAACAAGGAATAGAAAGCATGTCAAGGCACCATGGGCAACAGGGTAAGGCAAGGGAAGGCAATGCACCATGAGCACCACAGTAAGGAAAGCAAAGGCAACGTAAAGCCAGGCACCATGGGAACTACAGTAAGGTAAGGCAAGACAACGCAATGCACCATGGGCACCATGGTAAGGAAAGGCAAGGCAAGATAAAGCAAGGCACCATGGGCACCATCATAATGCAAGGCAAGGCAAGGCAAGGCTCCCTGGACACCTTTGTATGGCAAGGCAAGGCACACCAAGCAATGCAGTAAGGACACATTTATCAGGTATGGCAAGGCAAGGCAAAGCAAAAGAAGACACAATGGTCAACATGGTAAGCAAGGTAAGTCAATGAAAGGCACCGTGTGACCCATGGTAACAGAAGGCAAAACAAGGCAAGACAAGGCAGGGTACCATGTGCACCATGGTAAGGCTAGGCAGGTAAGGTAAGGCTAGTCCAGAAAAGGCACAATGAGCACCATGGTAAGGCATGACAAGGCAAGGCATCAAATGTATCATTGAATGGCAAGGCAAGGCAAGGCACCATAGGCACTATCGGAATGCAAGGCAACGCAATGCAAGGCAAACAAGACTCAATGGACCCCATGGTAAGGCAAGGCAACACACCATGGGCATCAAGGGAAACTAAGGAAAGGCACCAAGGGGACCATGGTAAAGTAAGGCAAAACACCCTGGCCACCATAATAAGGCAAGGTAAGGCACCATGGCCAAAAAGGTCAGGCAGTTAAGGCACCATGGGTACCACGATAAGACAAGGTAAGGCCAGGCACCATGGGAAATGGCATAGCACCATGGGATCAACGATATGGCAAGGGAAGCCACCATGGGCACCTTGGTTAGGCAATGAAAAATGGGCAACATGATCAGGGAGGCAAGGCCCCATGGGCACCATGGAAATTCAAGGCAAGGAAAGGAAAGGCACCATGGGCAGCATGGTAAGGCAAGGCAAGGAAATTGAACACTCCATGTTAAGGCAAGCCAAGGCAAGTTAAGACAAGGTTCCGTGGTCACCATCATAAGACAAGGCAAGGCAAGACAAGTCACCATGGTAAAGCAAGGCAAGGCAAGGAAAGGCAATAGAATATACCATGAGCATCATGGTAAGACGTGACAAGGCAAGGAAAGGAAAGGCACCACGGTCTTCATGGTAAGACAAGGCAGGGAAAAACACAGCATATCAAGGCACCATCAGCACCATGGTAAGGCAAGGCAAGGCAATACACCATGGACACCATGGTAAGGACAGGCAAGGTAAGGCAAAGAAGGGCACCGTGGTCACCTTTTTAATGAACGGCAATGCAAGGCTTAGCACCAAGAGCACTATGGTAAGGAAAGGCAAGGAGAGGTAATCCAAGACAAGGTGTCATGGGCACAATGCTAAGGGAAGAGAAGGAATGCAAGGCAAACCAATGCACCATGGGCATTATGGTAAGAAAAGGAAAGGCAAGGCAAGAAAAGGCAAGGCTTTTTTGCCACTATGGGCACCATTGTAAGACAAGGCAAGGGAATGCAAGTCAACATAAGCATTATAGTAAGGAAAGGAAAGGAAAGGCACCAGAAGCACCAATGGCTAGGCCAGGAAATGCAAGGCCATGCAAGCTAAGGCATCATGGACACTTTAGTAAGGCAATGTAAGACAATGTAAAGTAACACAAGGCTATTTACCATGGGCATCATAGTAAGGCAAGGCAAGGCAAGGCAAGGCAATGTAAGGCACCATAGGCACCTTGGTAATGGAAGGGAAGGTAAGGCAAGGTTCCATTTGCAATATGTTAAGGCATGGCAAGCTATGCATTGCAAGGCAAGGCACCATGGTCACCATGCTAAGCCAAGGCAATCCAAGGAAGAATAATACACCATGGGAACCTTGGTAAGGCATGGCAAGACAAGACAATGCAAGGCAAGGCAAAGCAAGGCAATGTAAGGCACCACAGGCACCATGGTAAGATTTGGCAAAGCAAAGAAAGATACCATTGGCATCATGGTAAGGAAAGGCATAGCAAGGCAAGACAAGGCAAGGGACCATGAGCATTATATTAAGACAAAGCAAGGCAAGAGAATACATCACAAGAATTATGTTACGGCAAGGCAAGGACAAGCAAGGCAACATAGGCACCATGATAAGGCAAGGCATTGAAAGGTATGGCAAGTCACAATGGGCAATGCAAGGCAAGGCACCTTAGGCATCATGATAAGGCAAGGCAAGGTAAAGACAAGGCACAGGGGCACCGTGTTAAGGTTAGGAAAAAAGGCAAATCAAGGCAAGGCACAATAGGCAACATGGTAAGGCAACACAAAGCAATGCAAAGTAAGGCATAATGGGCAGCATTGTAAGGAAAGACTAGGCCAGAAAACCTTGGCACCATGTTAAGGCAAAGCAAAGAATTCACGGCAAGTCACCATAGGCATCATGATAAGACAAGTTATGGCAAGGCAATATGGTAAACCAAGGCAAGGAAAGACAAAGGAAGGCATTGTGGGCACCATGATAAGGCAAGCCAAGTCAAGGCACAATAGTTTCCATGGTAAGGCAGTGTTCAATGGGCAACATGGTAATGCAAGGGAAGGCCATGCAAGACAAGGCACCATGAACACTATGGTAAAGCAAGACAAGGCAATCCAATGCAAGACAAGGTGTCATGGACACCATGGTATGGCAAGACAAGCCATGGAAAGGCACCATGTGCACCCTGATAAGGCAAGGAATGGCAAGGCACCATGGGCATCCAGGTAAGAAAGCACAGCAGGACATGCAACATGGGTATCATGGAAGTGGAAGGCAAGTTAAGACAAGGCAAGGTAGAACTCCATGGCACAAAGTTAAGGGAAGGCAATGCAATGCAAGGCACCAAGGACACCATGGAAAGGCAAGGCAAGGCAAGCAAAGGCACCACAGGCATCATCATAAGGCTAAGCAAGGCAAGGCATGATAGCCACCATGGAAAGGCAAGGCAAGGCAAGGAACCGTGAGTACAATGGTAAGGAAAGGCAAGGCAATGCAAGAGAAGGCAAGGTAAGGCAAGGCAATGAAAGGTAAGACAAGGTAAGTCAATGAAAGGTAAGGCAAGGCAAGTGGCAATGGGCACCATGACAAGGCAGGGAAAGGCAAGATAAGGCACCATGGGCACCATGGGAAGGTAGGGCAAGGCACCATTTGCATCATTGCAAGGCAAAGCAAAGAAATGCACCATGCGTAACATGGTAAGGCAAGGCAAGACAAAGCAAAGCATAAATGGAACAATAGTAAGACATGGCAAGGAAAGAGAAGGCACCATGGGCCGCATGGGCACCATGATAAGGCAAAGCACGGCAAGGCAAGGCAAGACAATATGAGCACCATGATAAGGCAAGGAAAGGCAGGTAAAATCATCATGGGCACCATGATAGAGAAAGACAATGCAAGGCAATACAAGGAGGCATGGGCAAAATGGTAATGTATGTCAAGTCAAGGCAAAATATGATAATCACAGCACTAATGCAAACCAAGGCAAGGCAACGCAATTTACCATGGAAACCATGGGAAAGCAAGAAAATGAACCATGGCAACTATGGTTTGGCAAGGCAAGGCAAGGCACCATGGGAACCTTGGTAAGGCAAGGGAATGTAAGACAAGGCAAGGCACAATGGGAACCAGGCTAATGCAAGTAACGGAGAGGCAAGTCACCATGGGCACTGTGGTATGGCAATGAAAAGGCAAGGCAAGGTTCCATGGGCACCATTGTTAGGCAAGATAAGGCAAGTCTACACACTAAGGGTACCAGGGTAAGGCAAGGCAAGGCAAGTCACCATGGGTAACACGGTAGGGAGAGGCAGTGGAAAGCAAGGCAAATAATCATGGGCACCATGGTAAGTTAAAACAAGGGAAGGTAACATAGGCACCAAGCTAAGGCAAAGCAAGGCAAGGCACCACGGGCAATGTGGTAAGGCGAGGCAATGGAAAGCAAGGCAAGGAACCATGGGCACCATGGTGTAACAAAGCAAGGCAAAGCAAGGCACCATGGCCACCATGGTAATGTAAGGCAAGGCAAGGAATCATGGGCAACATGGTAAGGCAACGCAAGACATGGCAAGGGAAGGAACAAAGGGAAAAATAGAGAGGCAAGGCAAGGCATGATAATGTGCCATGAGCAACATAGTAAGGCTCCATGGGCACCATGGTATGATGAGACAATGCAGGGCACCATGGGCACCAAGGTAAGGCAAGGAAAGTCAGGAAAAGGCACTGTGGGCACCATATAAAGACAGGCAAGACACCATGGGCATATAGGTAAACCAAGAAAAGGAAAGGCAATGCAAGGCAAGGTTCCATGGGCAGCATGGTAGGGCAAGGCAAGCCCTGGAAAGGCACCACGTGCTCCCTCGTAAGGCATGGAAACGCAAGGCACCATGGGCACCCAGATAAGGCAAGGAATGGCAAAGCACGCACTATGGGTAACATGAAAGTGGAAAGCCAGGTAAAGCAAGGCAAGGCAGCTCTCCATTGTCACAACGATAAGGCAAGGCAATGTAACGCAAGACAATGCAAGGCAGCATGGGCACCATAATAAGGCAAGGCAAGGCAAGCCAAGGAACCATAGGGAGTATGGTAAGTTAAAGCATGGCAAGGCACTGTAGGAACCATAGGTACAATGGTATGGCAAGGCAAAGTAAGAGAAGGCAAGTAATGGCAAGGCAAGAAAATGAGACATACATGAAGACAAGTATAAATGGGCACCATGGTAATATAGTGCACTACAGGGCACAATGGGCACAATGAGAAGTCAAGGCAAGGGAAGACACCATTGGCATAAAGGCAAGGCAAGGCACCATGGGCACAAATGGCAAGGCAAGACAAAGCAAGGCACCACTGGCACAATAGTAATGCATGACAAGGAAAGTGAAGGCACTATGGGAAGCACGGGCAGTATGCTAAGGCAAGACACAGCAAGACAAGGCATGGCAAGACAACATGGGTACCATGATAAGTTAAGGCAAGGCAACTAAAACACCATGGGCACCATGGTAAGGAAAGGCAACACAAGGCAATGCAAGGCATCATGGGAAACCTGGTAACACATGGTAAGTTAAGGCAAAAGACCATAATCACCGCAGTAATGCAAAACAAGACAAAGCAAAGTAATTCGCTGTGGGAACTCTGAAAAATCAAGGCAACACAAGGCAAGGAAATGAAGTATGAGATATATGGTGTGGCAAGGCAAGGCAAGGCTCCACGGGAAACTTGGTAAGGTAAGGGAAAGTAAGGCAAGACAAGGCACAATGTGAACCAGACTAGGCAAGTAAAGGAGAGGAAAGCCACCATGGGCTCCATGTTATGGTAACGCATGTCAAGGAAAGGCCCCATGGGAGCCATGGTAAGGAAAAGCAAGACTAAGGCACCATGGTAATCTAAGGCAAGACAAAGGACCATGGACACCGTGTTAAATCAGAGCAAGGCAAGGCAAGTCCATTCACAATTGGCAAGATGGAAAGGCAAAGCAAGGCATATGAATGCACCATTGACACCATGGCAAGGCAACACAAAACAAGGAAAGGAAAGGCACCATGGCCACCATAGTAAGGCAAGGGAAGGCTAGACAAGACACCATGGGCAGTGTGTGATGGCAAGACAAGGCAAGGCAAGCCAAGACATCATGGACACCATGGTAAGACATTGCCATGCAAGGTGAGGCAAGGCACCATGGGCACCATAATAAGCCGGGGCAAGGCATGGTAAGGCAACATGGGCCAAGACAAGACAAAGTAATGCATTGATTAGACCAAGACAAGGCAAAGTAATGCGAGGCAAGGTGCCATGGGCAACATGGTAGGACAAGTCAAGCCACAGAAAGGCACCATATGCACCCTGGTAAGACAAGGAAAGGAAAGGTACCATGCTCACCCAGGTGAAGCAAGGCACGGCCAGCCATGCACCATGTGAAATATAGAAGGAGAGGCAAGTCACCATGGGCACCATTTTATGACAACACAAGACAAGGTAGCATGGGAACAATTGTAAGGCTAGGTAAGGCAAGCCTAGGCACTATGGGCACAATGGTAAGGCAAGGCAAGTTAGCATGGGCACCATAGGAAAATAAATAAATACAAGGCAAGGCAAGTGACAATGTGCATATGATTAGCCAAGGCAAGGCAGGGCAATATGATCACATTGGTAAGACAAGTCAAGACGAGGCAAACCACCATGGACCCCATTGTAAATCAAGGCAAAGCAGTATTAATAAATGGTAAGACAAGGCAAGGCAAGGCACCTGAGTAACATGATAAGCCAAAGTAAGGCAAGACACCATGGGCAACATCGTATGGCAAAACATGGCAAAGCACCATGGAAACCATGGTAATACAAGACAAGATAAATGACCATGGTCACCATGTTAAGACAAAGCAAGTCAATGCAAAGCAATTCACTATTGGTAACATGGAAAGGCAAAGCAAGACATGCTAATGAATCATGGATACCATGACAGGGCAAGATAAAGCAACAAAAGGAAAGACAAGTCACCATGGCCACCATGGTAAGATGAAGAATGCAAGACGAAACACCATGGTCACTGCAGGAAGGCAAGGCAAGGCAAGGCAAGCCAAGGCACCATGGGCAGCATGGTAACAAAAGGACATGCAAGGCAAAGCAAGGCACAATAGGCAACATGATAAGGCAAGGTAAGGAGTGGCAAGGTTCCATGGGCACATTCATAAAGCATGACAAGACAAAGGAATGCTGGGCAAGTTTCTATGTGACCATGATAGGGTACATAAAGCCATGGAAAGGCACAATGTGTCCCCTGATAAGACAAGGACAGGCAAGACACAATGGGCACTTATGTAAGACAAGGCACAGCAAGGATGAAAGCAATTCAAGGAACCATGGGCACCATGGTAAGGCAAGGCAATAAAAGCCAAAAGTCCACTGTCATCATGGTAAGGCAAAGCAAGGTAAGGCACTATAGGCACCATAATAAATGAATGCAGGAGAAGCAAACAAGTGTAAAACGGTAAGGAAAGGAAAGGCAAGAGAAGGTAAAGAAAGGCAACACAAGATAATGAAAGGTTAGGCAAGGCAAGTCAAGGCACAATGGGCACCATAGAAAGGATACAGAGGACATGGCAAGTGAAGGCATTAAGGGCACACTGGAGAGGCAAGGCAAGGCATGGTAAGATGCACAGGATCCACTGTAAAGGGAGGCAATGCAAGGCACCATGGGCAATATGGTCAGGAAAGCAAAGTCAGGAAAAGGCACTGTGCTCACCATGGAAAGGAAGGCAAGGCAAAGCAAGGAAAGGCAAGGCAAAGAAGTCAGCAAGGTAAGGCAAGGAAAGGCATGTAAAAGCACCATGGGCACTCTGATAAGTTGAGACTAGGCAAGCAAGTCATGGCAAGGCAAGGCAATAACGACACCGTGATAATTAAAGGCAATGAATTCGAAGAATTGTAGGCATCATGGTAAGGCAGAGCAAGGAAACGAAAGGCATCATAGGTGCCATTTTATGGCAAGGCAAGTCACCACGGGCACCATGGTAAGGCAAGGCAAGGCAAGTCAAATCAAAATAGGCTACATGGTAAGGCTAAGCAAGGCATGGTAACATGGGCAACGTGGTAAGGAAAGGCAAGCCAAGAATTCCAGGGGCACCATGGTAATCCAAAGCAAGACAAAGGATGGTGGGCACCATATTAAGGCAGAGCAAGACCAGGCTAGGCAAAGCACAGTTGGCAACATGGAAAGGAAAAGTAAGGCATGTGAGTGTACCATGGATACCATGGCAAGGCAAGGCAAGGCAAGGCAAGGCAATGCACCATGGGCACTTTGAGCAGGCAAGGCAAGGTAAGGCACTATGAAAACTATGGTAAGGCAAGGGAAGGCGCGGCAAGACACAATGGGCACTGTGGGAAGGCAAGGCAAGGCAAGCCAAGGCATCATGGGAAGCATGGAAAAGCAAGGCAAGACACTATTCACAACATGGCAAGGCAAGGCCATGCAAGGCAAGGCCAGGCACCATGGGAATCATAATAAGGCAAGGCAAGTCATGGCAAGGCACAGTGAATCAAGACAAGGCAAGGCAAGGAAAAGGAAGGTGCCATGGACACTAAGATATGGCCAGGCAAGCCACGGAGAGGCAACATATGCCCCCTGGTAAGACAAGAAAAGGAAAGGCACAATGGGTACCCAGGTAAGGCAATGTATGGCAAGGCATGCACAATGGACAACATGAAAGTGGAAGGAAAGTTAAGGCAAGGCAAGGCAACTTTCAGTTGGGCACAACGTTAAGGCAAGCCATTGCAAGACAAGGCAATGCAAGACACCATGGGCACTGTGATAAGGCAAGGAAAGGCAAGCCAAAACACCATTGACACCATGGTAATGCAAAGAAAGTCAAGGCATTATAGGCACCATCTTAAGTCCACTCACCACAAGGCAAGGCAAGAAAAAATATCATGGGCACCAGGATAAGGCAAGTCAAGTAAGGCACCACAAGCACCATCGTAAAAAGAAAGGCAACTCAAGGCAACACAAGGTACCATGGACACTATGGTATCACATGGCAACACAAGGAAAAACATCTTAACCACGGCGGTGATGCAAAGTAAGGCAAGGCATCATAATTGGCCATGGGAACCATGGTAAGGCAAGGCAAAGCAAGCCAAGGCATCAAGGGCACCATCATAAGGCAAGATGAGGCAATCCAAAGCACCATAGGCACCATGGTAAGGCAAAGCAAGGCATAGCAATATAGGCACTGTGTTAAGTCAAGGTAATGCAAGGTAAGATGCGTACAATGGTAAGGCAAGGCAAGGCAACAGAAGGCAAGACAAGGCAATACACAGCAAGGCAAGGCACCATGGACAGCTTGGTAAGGTAAAGTAAGACAAAGAATGCCCAAATGGGCCCTATTTTAGGGAAAGATAAGGCAATGCAATGCCCCATGGGCAACATGTTAAGTCAAGGCAAAGCAATATGTGCACCATGATAAGGCAAAGCAATACAAGGCACCCTGGACACAATGGTAAGGCAAATCAAGGAAAGACAAGGCAAGCATTTCACATTGCACACCATGTTAATGCAAGTCAAGAAAAGATAAAAAAAAATACATGTACACAATAGTAAGGCAAAACAAGGCAAAGCAAGGCACCATGGGTACCAAGGCATGGCAAGGCAAAGCACTATGGTTATCATAGTATTGCAATACATCATAGGCATCATGCTATTGCAAAACAAGACAAGTCAATGCACAGTTGGCACCACTGTAAGGCAAGAGAAGGTAAGGCAAGGCACCTTGGGCACCATCGGAGGCAGGGAATGCAAGGCAGTGCAAGGTACCATAGGCATCATGGTACGGCAAGGCAAGGCACCATGAGCATCATGTTAAGGCAAGGCATAGAAAGGCAAGGCAACATGTGTACCATGGTAAGGTAAACAAGGAAAGGCATCCCGGGTACCATGGTAAGTCAAAGCAAGGAAAGGCAAGGCAAGCATGGGGGCACCATGTTAATGCACATCAAGACAAGTCAGGTACCGTGGGCATCACAGTAAAGTAAAAAGGCAAGGCAAGACACCATGGGTACCATGGTAAGGCATGGCAAGGAAAATCACTATAGACATCATAGTAAGTCAATGCATCATAGCCACCATACTATAGCAAGGAAAGGCTTGTCAAGGCATGACAGGTATCATGATAAGGCAAAGGAAGGCAAGGCAACATGGGACCGTGGCAAGGCAAGCAATGCAAAAAAAGGCACAACAGGCCTCATTGTAAGTCAATGACAGGCAAGACTAGGCACCATGAGCATCACGATAAGGCAAGTCATATTGGGCACCATGGTAAGGAAAGCACTACAAGGCAAGGAAACTCAAAACGGCACCATGATAAGGCAAGGCAATTAACCATGAGCATAATATTAAGGGCAATATTTCAAGGGAAGTAAAGGCACATTGGGCATGATGTTAAGGCAAGACATGACAAGGTAAGACACCATATTCACAATGGTAAAGCAAAGCAAGGGAAGACGCAGAAAATCAAGGCAAAGCAATGTAAGACAAGGCAAGACAAGGCAAGGTTGATTACCATTGGCACCGTGGTAAGGCAAGGCAAGGGATAGCAGACACTGCAAAGTAAGGCAAGGAAACATACAATGCGTACCATGATAAGGGAAGTCAAGGCAAGTCAATGTACTATGAGCTCCATGGTAATGCAAAGCAAGGCAAGGTAAGACAAGGCAAAGCAACATGGTAAGGCAGGGCAAGGCAATACAAAGCACCAGGTTCACCATGGTGAGGCAAGGGAAGGTAAGGCAACATAGGCATCATCTTAAGGCAACGTAAATCCATGCATCATGGGGAACATGGTAAAGAGAGGCAAGGCAAGGCAAGGAACCATAGGCACCATGATCACATAAGGCAAGGCAAGGCACCATGGGCACCATGGTAAGGTAAAGCAGGACATTGCAATGGAAGGCATTATGGGCAAAATGGACAGGCCTGGCAAGGCATGGTAAGGCGCCATGTGTACCATGGTAAGGGGAGGCAACATAAGTTACAATGGGCACCATGGTAAGGCAATGAAAGATAGGATAAGGCACTGTGGGCAGCATGTAAAGGAAGGCAAGACAAAGCAAGGAAATCAAGACAACAAAGTCACCATGTTATGGCACGGCAAGTCATGTGAAAGCACCACAGGCACCCTGGTAAGTCAAGACTAGGCAAGCAAGGGAATGCAAGGCATTAAGTGAACCATGGTAAGCATGGCAATGCAACTTCAGGCAATACGGTCACCATGGCAAGGCAAGGCAGGGCAAGTAAAGGCAACATAGGCAACATGGTATGGCAAGGCTAGAAAAAGCAAGGCATCTTGGGCACCATGGTAAGGCAAGGAAGGCAAAGCACCATGGGCACCATGGAAAGGAAAGGCAAGGTTTTGCACCATGAGCACCATGGTAATGCAAGTCAGGACAAAGGACAATGGGTACCATGTTAATTCAGAGAAAGGCAAGGCAAGGCACAAATGGCAACATAGAAAGGCAAAGCAAGACATGTAAATGCATTAGGGACACCACGGCAAGGCAAGACAAGGCAAGAAAAAGCAGGGAAAGGCATCATGACCACCATGGTAAGCAAGGGAATGCAAGGCAAGACACCATGGTTACTGTGGGAACTCAAGGCATGGCAAGTCAAGGCATCTTTGGAAGGATGATAAGGCAAGGCAATCTACCATGTACCACATGGTAAGGCAAATCCATACAAGGCAAGGCAAGGCACCAATATAAGCAAATCAAGGCATAGGAAGGCACCACTGGCACACAGGTAAAGCAAGACAAGGCAAGGCAAAGAAAGGCAAGGTGCCATAGGCAGTATGGTAGGGCAAGGCAAGCCACGGAAAGGCTCCATGTGCCCCCTGGTAAGGCAAGGATAACAAGGCACCATGGTCACTATGGTAACACATGTCAAGACAAAGAAATATTGGCACCATATTAAGGAAGAGCATAGCAAGGTAAAATAAGGCACAACAAGCAACATGGAAAGGCAAAGCAAGACATGGGAATACACCATGGACACCATGGCAAGGAAAGGCAAGGCAAGGCAAGAAAAAGGAAGGCAAGGCACCGTGGTAACTATGGTAGGGCAAGGGAAGGCGGTACAAGATACTATAGAAACTGTAGGAAGGAAAGGCAAGGCAAGCCAAGACACCATGAGCAGCATGGTAAGTCTGGGGACTTGGGCACCATGGTAAGGCAAGGCAAGGGAGCATGGGCCCAATGGTAAAGCAAGGGAATACAAGGAAAGACAAATCACCATTTGCTTATGGTTAGGCAAGGCAAGAAAATACATTTTGGACACCATGATAAGGCAAGTCAAGGCAAGGCAAGCCATCATGGGACCATAATAAGGTAAGGCAAAGCAAGGCAAAGCACCATGGGTACCACAGTAATGCAAGGGAAGCCAAGGCAAGGCAAGGCACGTCCCAGTGAGCAATATGGTATGGGAAGGTAAGGCAGTGCAATGTGCCATGGGCAACATATCAAGGCAAGGCATGGCAAGGCAAGGCAACATGTGCAACCTATCAAGGCAAGGCATGGCAAGGCAAGGCAACATGTACAACATGGTAAGGCAAATCAATGCAAGGCACCTTGATAACGCAAAGCAAGGAAAGGCAAGGCAAGCATGACAACATGGGTGCCATGTTAATGCAAGTCAAGGCAAAACAAAGCACCATGGGCACCATAGTAAGGCAAAACAAGGAAAGGCAAGACACCATGGGTACCATGGTAAGGCATGGCAAGTCAAGGCACTATAGGTTTCATAGTAAGGCATAGCATAATAGGCAGCATGGCATGGCAAGTCTAGTCAAGTCAAGGAACGATGGACACCATGATAAGTCAAGGGAAGTCAAGGCAATGCACCATGGACACCATGAGAAGGCAAAACCAGGCAAGGCAATGCATCATGAGCATCATGGAAAGGCAAGGCAAGGCAAGGCACAACGGCCACCATGGTAAAAAAAAAAAAAAAAACACAGCAAGGAAACTGATGAAGTGCACCATGGGACCCTAGTAAATAAAGGCAATGCAAGACAACACAGGAAACCATGGACAATATGGTAATGCATGGCAAGGCCAGGCAAAACACCATAATCACAGCAGTAAGGCATAGCACAGCAAGGCAAGGCATAGCAAGAGAAGGAACAAGAAGGTAAGGTAAGCAAGGCAAGGCACCAATGGCACCACGGTAAAGCAAGGCAAGAGAAGACATTCATTGCAATGCAAGGCTAGAGAACATATCATGTGTACCATGCTAAGGGAAGGCAAGATAAGTCAACGCAACGTGAGTTACATGGTAATGCAAAGCAAGGCTAGGTGAGGCAGAGAAAGGCAAGACACCATGGGCAATATGGTAAGACAGAGGAAGGCAATAAAAGGCACCATGAGCACCACAGTAAGGCAAGGAAAGATAAGGCAACATAGGCACCATTGTAAGGCAAGGCAAGGTAAGGTACCATGGGCACCAAGTTAATTTAAGGCAAGGCAAGGCACTATGGCCACCATGGTAAGGCTAGGCAAGAGATGGCAAGAGAAGGCAACATGGGCACAAGTGGGGGCAAGACAAGACATGGTAACGTGCCATTGGCACCACCCAAAGACACCACAAAACAAGGCACCATGGGCACCTAGGTAAGGCAAGGAATGTCAGGAAAGGCACTGTGGGCATGATGTAAAGGAAGGCAAGTCAAAACAAGAAAAGACAAGGGAAAGCAAGAAAAGGCAAGGCAACAAAGTCACCATGGTAAGACAAGGCACTTCAAAGCAGCATGGGCACCCTGTTAAGTCAAGACTAATGAAGGCAAGGCAAGGTAAGGCAAGATAATAAGGACACCATGATAAAGCAAAGCAATGTACGTGGATGCATTACGTGAACCATGGTAAGGCAAGGAACAGAAAGGCATCATAGGCAACATGATATATCAATGCAAGGCAAGGCAAGGCGTCATGGACACTATGGTAAGACAAGGCAAGGCAAGGACCCATGGGCAATATGTAAGGAAAGGCAACACAAGGAAAGGCAACATGGGCACCTTGGAAATGCAAGGAAAGATAAAGGACCATGGGCACCATATTATGGAATAGCAATGCAAGGAAAGGCAAGCCACAATTTGCAACATGGAAAGGCAAACAATGCATGTGAATGCTCCATGGACACCATGGCAATGCAAGACAAGACAAGGGAAGGAAAAGCAATACACCATGGACACTGTGGGAAGGCAAGGTAAAGAAAGTGAAAGCACCATGGGCAGCATGGTAAGTCAAGGCAAGGTACCATGGACTCATGGTAAGGCAAGGCCATGTAAGGCAAGGCAATGCACCATGGGCCCCATAATAAGGCAAGGCAAGATGTGAAAAGGCAACATGGACACATAGGTTAAGCAAGACAAGGCAAGACAATGCAAGGCAAGGTGCCGTGGGCAACATGATAGGTCAAAGTAAGGCAAGGAAATACAACATGTGCCCCCTGGTAAGTCAAGGAAAGCAAGGCACCATGGGCACTCAGGTAAGGCTAGGCATGACAAGGCATGCCTCATGGGCAACATGGAAGTGGAAGACTAGTTAAGTAAAGGCATGGCAGCTCTCCAAGGACACAAGGTTTAGGCAAGGCAATGCAAGGCAAAGCATTGCAAGGCATCATGGGCACCATAGTACTGCAAGGCAAAGCAAGCCAAGCCCCCATAAGCACTAAGGTAAGGCAAAGCACGGCAAGGCACTTTAGACACTGTAGTAAGGTAGGGCAAGGCCAAGAACCATGGTTTAAATGGTAAGGCAAAGCAAGGCAAGAAAGAAAAGGCAAGGCAAGTTATGGCAATGAAATGTAAGGCAAGGCAAGTCGCCACCATGGGAACCCTGGAAAGTCAACAATAGGCAAGGTAAGGCACCGTTAGCATCATGGTAAGGTAGGGCATGATGGGGCAACATGGACACAACGGGAAGGCAAGGCAAGGCAAGCCACCTTTGGCACAATGTTAAGGCAAGTCATAGCAAGGCACCATGGGCACTATGGTAAGGCAAGCCATATCAAAGCAACACACCATTGGCACAATAGAAAGGCATGTGATCTAAAGGCAAGGCATCATGGGCAACATGGGAACCATCTTAAGGCAAGGCACAGCAAGGGACGAAAAGACAACATGGGCACTATGATAAAGCCAGGCAAGGCAAGTAAAAGCTCTATGGGCATCGTGGTAAGGAAAGGCAAAGCAAGGCAACAAAAGGCCTCATGGGCAACATGGTAGCCCATGGCAAGGCAAGGCAAAATGCCATAATCACAGCAGTAATGCAAAGGAAGGCAAGGCGATGCTCTTTGCCATGGGAAAAATGGGAAAGCAAGGCAACAAAAGGCCAGGAAATGAACCATGGGAGCCATGGTATGGTAAGTCAAGTCAAGGAAAGTTACCATGGGAACCTTGGTAAGGCAAGGGGAAGTAAGGCAAGGCAAGGCGCAATGGGAACTCGTCTAAGACAAGTAAAGGAGGGGCAAGACACCATAGGCACCATGGTATGACAATGTAAGTCAAGGCAAGGCACCATGGGCACCATTGTAAGGCAAGGTATAAGAAGCCTAGGCATTATGGGCACCATGGTAAGGCAAGAGAAGGGAGCATGGACACCATGGCAAAGCAAGGGAATGCAAGGCATTGAAAGTCACTGTGGGTGTATGGTTAGGCAAGGTAACGCAAGACATCATGAAATCATGGTAAAGAAAGTCAAGGTGAGGGAAGCCACCATGGGCCCGATGGTGAGGCAAAGCAAAGGAAGGCAAAGCACCATGAGTACGATGGTAATACAAGGGAAGAAACGGCAAGGCAAGACACCATGGGCAGCATGGTAAGGTAAAGCAAGGCAAGGCACATCGCAATGAACCCTATGGTAGGGGAAGATAAGGCAAAGCAATACACCATGGACAACACGGTAAGGCAAGACATGACAAGGCAAGGCAACTTGGACACCATGGTAAGGCAAGGCAAGGCACCATGGGAAAAATAGTGAGGCAAGGCAAGGCAAAGCACCATGTGCAACATGGTAAGGAAAGGAAAGGAAAGGCACAATGGACACCATGGTATCACGAGGCAAGAAAAAGGACAATGGGCACCATGTTAAGGCAAACATTGTAAGGCAAGGAAAGGCCCAATGGGTACCATAGTAAGATAAAGTATTGCAGAGTAAGGCACCATATTCACCATGGTAAGACAAAGCAAGGCAAGGTACAGCCAGGCAAGGAAAAGCAAGGCAAGGCAAGGCAAGGCAAGTCACCACTGGCACCATGGTAAGGCAGATAAAGGGAAGGCAGGCACTGCAAAGTAAGGTAATGGAGCATACTATGTGTATCATGGTAAGAGAAGACAAGGCAAGTCAAAGCACAATGGGCTCCATGGAAATGCAAAGCAAGGCAAGGTAAGGCAAGGCAAGGCACCATGGGAAGCATGGTAAGGAAGGACAAGTCAACAAAAGAAACCATGGTCATCACAGTAAGGCAAAGCTAGGCACTGTGGGCAGCGAGGTAAAGATGGGCAAGGCAATAAAAAGCACCACGGACACCACAGTAAGGCAAGGGAAGGGAAGGTAACAAAGGCACCTTGCCTAATCTTGACTTAACAGCGTGCCCATGGTGCTTTGACATGACATGCCTTGCCTTACCATGGTGACGTTGTGGCCTTGTGTTTCCTTGCTTTGCCTTGCCTTCTTTTACATGGTGCCCACAGTGCCTTTTCCTGATTTTATATCCCTTATGGTGCCTATTGTTCCTTGCATTGTCACGCATTACCTTGGTGCCTATTGTTCCTTACAATGTCTTGTCTTACCTCTCCATTCTGCCCATGGTGCCTTCCCTTGCCATGTCTTGCCTTGCCTTATGTCACCACAGTGCCCATGTCGCCTTGCCTTGCCTTGGTTCACCATTGTGCCTATGGTTCCTTGTTTTCCTTGTCTTGTCTTACCATGTTGCCCATGGTGCCTTACATTGCCCTGAATTGATTTACCTTGCTTTGCCTTCCCTTGCTGTGCTTTCTTTGCTTTGATTTACCATGGTGAATATGTTGCTTTGCCTGGCCATGCCTTGCTTTACAATGGTACCCATTGTGCCTTTCCTTGCATTGCCATGTTTGCCTTAGCTTCCAAAGGTGCCCATGGTTCCTTGCCTTGCCTTCCCTTGTCTTACCATGCTGCCCATGGTGCCTTGACTTGCCTTTCCTTGCCTTACCATATTGTCTATGGTGCCTTGCATTGCCTTGCCTTGCCTTACTTTGCTGTGCCTTTCCTTGCTTTGATTTACCATGGTGAATATGTTGCCTCGCATTGCCATGCCTTGCCATAGCATAGTGCCCATTGTGTCTTTCCTTGCCTTGAAATGTTTGCCTTACCATGGTGTCCATGATTACATTCATTGCCTTTGTTTATTGTGGTGATCATTGAGAGTTTCTTGCCTAGCTGTGCATTCCTTAACATGGTGCCCAATGTGCCTTGCCTTGCCTTGCATTACCATTATGCTCATGGTGCCTTGCTTTCCCTGGCCTTGCTTTCCCTGATGATGCCTATAATGCCGAGCATTCTCTTGCCTTGCTTTGCCTTTCCATGGTTCTCATGTTGCCTTGCCGTGCCTTCCCTTGCCTTACCATGGTGACCATGGAGCCTTTTATTTCCTTTCATTGCCATACCACGGTACCTGTGATGCATTGAATTACTATGACACCCATAGTGCATTGCCTTGCCACGCACTACCATGGTACCCATTGTGCCTTGCCTTTCATTTTTTTGCATTACTATGGTGTCTATGGTGCTTTTCCTTGCCTTGACTTGCATTATCATGGTGCCCATGGTGCTATGCTTGCCTGACCTTGCCTTGCTTCACCTTATCATGGTGCCCAGAGTGTCTTGCATTGCTTTGCCTTACCATGGTGCACATGTTGCCTTGCCTTGTCATGCCATGCTTTTACATGTTGCCCATGGTGTATTCCACTTTCTTACCTTCCCCTACCATAGTTCCCATTGGGACATGCCTGGCCTTGTTTTATGTTACCATACTGCCCATGGTGCCTTGCCTTTCCGTGCCTTCCCTTGCATTACCATGGTACCCATTGTTCTTTGCCTTGTGTTGCCTTGCCTTACCATTGGGCTCATGGTGGCTTATCTTGCCTTTACTTGCCTTACCATGTTGCCCATGATGCCTTGATTTGCCTTCCCTAACAATACGCCCATGATGACTTGCTTTGCGTTGCATTCCCTTGCTTTACCATGGTGCCCATGCTCCCTTTGTCTTACCTTACCATGGTTCCCGTGGTGGATAGGCTTCCCTTACCTTACCTTATAATGGTGCCCATGGTGCCTTGCCCCTCCTGCACTTGCCTTAGCCTGGTTCCCATTTCGCCTGGCCTTGTCTTACTTTCCCTTGACTTATAAAGTTTTCCATGGTGCCTTGCCTTGCTTTGCCTTGCCATGTCATTGTTCCCATGGTTCAATTCCCTGCCTCGCGTTACCTTGCATTCCTGTCATTTCCATGGTGAATTGCATTGCCTTGCCTTGCTTTGCATAACTGCAGTGATAATGCTGATTTGTATTGCCTTGATATTCGTTACCATGTTGCCCATGGTGCCTCGTGTTGCCTTGCATTACCTTTCCTTACCTCTTGGCTTACCTTTCCCTGCCTTAACAGAGGGCACATGGTGCCTTTCCATGGCTTACCTTACCATGCCATGGTGCCCATGGCACCTTGCCTTGCATTGCCTTGCCTTGCTTTACCAGTGAGCCCATGGGGCCTTGCCATGCCTTGCCTTACCATGGTGCCCATGGTGCCTTTACTTGCCTTCCCATCTGATGGTGCCAATGTTGTCTTACCTTTTATTGTCTTGTTGTGCCTTCCCTTACATTGGTGTTCATGCTACCCAAAGTGCATTGCCTTTTCTTGTCATGTCTTACTATTGTGCCAATGGGACATTACATTGTCTTGCCTTGCCTTATCATAGTGCCCTTGGTGCCTTGACTTGCCTTCTCATTGTGCCCATGGTGCCCTGTCATGCCCTACTTTACATGCTGCCCATGGTGCCTTGCCTTGCCTTTCCCTGCCTTACCATGCTGCCCATGGGGACTTGCCTTGCCTTGCTGTTCACTGCCTTACCTTGCCTTGACTTCTCTTGCCTTCCCTTGCCTTACCATGTTGCCTATGGTGCCTTGCCTTACCATGGTGCCTATGTTGCTTTACCATCCCTTGTCTTACAGTGGTGCCCAAGGTGCCTTTAATTGCCTTGCCCTGTTGTAACATGCTGCCCCTGGTGCCTTGCCTTGCCTTACATTGCCTTCATTTTCATTACCATGGAGTCCATGGTGCCTTGACTTGCCTTACCTTCCCTTACCATGTTATGCATGGTACCTACCCTTGCCTTTCCTTTGCAGTGCCTGCCTTCTCTTGGTTTGCCTTACCATGTTGCCAGTGGTGCCTTGACTTGCCTTGCCTTACCTTACCTTGGTTTGCCTTGCCTTGCCATGCCCTGCAATCTTTTGTCTTGCTTTGCTTTACCTTGGTGACTAAGGTGTCTTGCCTTGCTATGACTTGCCATATCATGATAACCACTATGCCTTTTCTTGCCTTGCCATGTTTTCCTCACCGTGGTACCCATGGTTCCTTTCTTGCCATGGTTTATCATGGTGCTCATTTTGAGTTTACTTGCCGTGCCTTGCTGTGCCTTTCCATGGTGCCTATGGCACCTTGGCTTGATTTATCATGCTGTCCATGGTGCCTTGCATTGTATTGCCTTGCGTTGCTTTGCCTTAACTTTTTGCCCATGGAGAGCTGCCTTACCTTTCCTTAATGTGCCTTCCACTTCCATGTAGCCCATGGTGCATGCTTCGTCATGCCTTGCCTTACCTGGTTGCCTATGGTGCCTTGCCTTTCCCTGCCTTAACAGAGGGCACATGGTGCCTTTCCGTGGCTTACCTTACCATACCATGGTGCCCATGGCACCTTGCCTTGCATTGCCTTGTCTTGCTTTACCAGTGAGCCCATGGGGCCTTGCCATGCCTTGCCTTGCCTTAAGATGATGCCCATGGTGCCTTTACTTGCCTTGCATGGCCTTGCCTTACCATAATGTCCACAATGTTTTGCCTTACCTCACCATGCTTCTCATGGTGCCTTGGCTTGCCTTGCCTTGCCTTCCCATGTTGCCCATGATGTCTTGCCTTGCCTTCCCTCACCTTATCATGGTGGCCATTGTGATTTTATGTGCCATTTCTTCCCTTGTCTTCCCTTACCATGAAGTCCATGGTGCATTTACATGTCTTGCTTGGTCTTTTCACGTTTCTAATTGTGCCTTCCCTTGCTCTGCCTTAACGTGATTCCATAGTTCACTGTCTTGACATGTGGTAACATGGAGCCCCTGGTACCTTACCTTGTCTTACCATGTTCCCCATGGTGTACTGCCATGACTTGCCTTACCATGTTTCTCATGTTGCCTTGCCTTGTCTTATCTTACCATGTTGTCCAGGGTTCATTGCGTTGCTTTGCCTTATCATTGTGCACATTTTTCCTTCCCTTGCCACATCTTCCCTTGCCTTTCCATAGTGCCCATGGTGCCTTGTCTTGCCTTATGTTAACATGGAGCCCAAGGTGCATTACCATGCCTTGCCTTGTTTTACCATGATTCCTGTCATTCCTTGCTTTGCCTTGCCTTATCATTTGCCCATGGTGCCTTGCATTGCCTTGTCTTACCATGGTGCCTATGTTGCCTTACCATCGTATACTTTACTATGATGCCCATGGTGCCTTTTATTGCCTTGCTCTGCCTTACCAGGCTGTCCAAGGTGCCTTGCCTTGCCTTGCTTTACCTTGACTTGCTTTGCATTACCAGGAAGCCCATGATGACTTGACTTGCCTTGCCTTACCTTACAATGGTATGCATAGATCCTTCCTTTGCCATGCTTTGCAGTGCCTTCCTTCTCTTGTCTTGTCTTATCATGGTGCCAGTGGTACCTTGCCTTGCCTTAACTTGCCTTGCCTTGTCTTTCCATGCCTTGCATTACAAAGGTGCCTATTGTGCCTTGCCTTGCCTTGCTATATTTGCATTATCATGGTGCACATGTTTCCTTGCCTTGCCTCACTTTGCCTTGTCATGGTGTCCAATGTGAATTTCCTGGCTTTACAGTTCTTACCTTAACATGGTGTGCATTGTGAATGCATTGTCATGCCTTACCATGATGCTCATGGTGTCTTGCCTTGCCTGGACTTGCCTTACCATGACGCATATGGTGACTTACATTGCTTTGTCATGCCTTCCCATGGTGCCCATGTTGCCTTCCCTTGCCTTGCCTTCCCTTTTCTTTTCCTTGTGTCCATAGTAGCTTGACTTGTCTTACCTTGCTATAATATGGTGACTATGATGCATTGCCTTATGATGATGCCCATATAGTCTTGTCTTATCATGTCATCCCATGGTACATACGGTGTCTTGCGTTGCCTTGTTTTTTCTTACTACAGAGCCCACGGTACCTTAACTTGTCTTGCCTTCCTTTAACATAGTACGCACTGCATGTTCCCTTGCTTTGCAGTGTCTGCCTTCATTTGCCTTGCCTTACCATGGTGCCAGTGGTTCCTTGCTTTGCCTGACCTTGCCTTACCTAGAGTTGCCTTGCCTTGCCGTGTCTTGCCATGCTTTGCCTTACCATGGTGAATATAGTACCTTGCCTTGCCATTCCTTGTGTTACCGTGTTGTTCACTGTGCCCTATTTTACATTGTGAAGTTTGCCTTACCATGGTGTCCGTGGTTCCTATCCTTGCCTTTCCTGATCATGGTTCCCATTGAGCGTTTCCTTGTCTTGCTCTACTTTCCTTACCAAGGAGCACAATGTGCCTTGCCTTACCTTACCATGATGCTCATGGTTCCTTGCCTTGCCTGCTGTTTTCTTACCATGATGCCTATGGTGTCTTGCCTTGCCTTGTTTTGCTAATAGTAGTGCTCAGGGTGCTTTAAGTTGCTTTGCCTTACCATGGTGCTCATGTTGCTTTGCCTTGCCATGCCTGGCTTTCACATGCTACCCATGGTGCATTGCATTGACTTACCTTCCCCTATCATAGTGTCCACTGGGATGTGCCTTGCCTTGCTTTACTTTGCCACACTGCCCATGGTGACTTGTGTTGCTGTGCCTTCCTTTGCATTACCATGTTACCCATGGTGATTTGCCTTGCTTTGCCTTGCCTTGCCATGGGGCCCATGGTGGCTTGCAATACCTTGATTTGCCTTACAATGGTGCCTATGGTGCCTTGACTTATCTTGTCTAAACATACACCCAAGGTGACTTAATTTGACTTGCATTCCCTTTACTTACCATGGGGCCTATGCCCCCTTTTCTTGCCTTACCCTGTTGCCCATACTGCCTATGCTGACCTTACTTTGACTTACATTATTACTGATGGTGCCTTGCCTTGCCTTCTATTGTTATGCCATGGTTCTCTTGGTGGCTTGCCTCTCCTTCACTTGCCTTATCCTGGTTCCAATTTTGCCTTGTCTTACCTTCCCTTGCCTTACAAAGATTCCTATGATTGCTTGCCTTGCCTTACCTTGCTGGAACATGGTTCCATAGTTCATTTCCTTGCCTAGCATTGCCTTTCTTTCCCTTGGATCTCATGGCGATTTGCATTGTCTTTCTTTGATTTGCATTACCGTGGAGATTATGGTGTGTTGCCTTGCATTATCATCTTGCACATGTTTCCTTGTGTTGCCTTGCATTCCTTTTCTTCCGATGATGCCCAAGGCATGGTTCACAATGCACACCTTTACTTACCTTACGTTGCCTTATCATGGTGAAAATCATGAGAATCCTTTCCTTGCCATTCTTTCCTTACCATGGTGACAAATATGGCTTGCCATGCCTTGCCTTACCATGATTCTGATGGTGCCTTGTCTTGCCTGGCTTTGAGTTACCTTGATGCCTTTGGTGCCTAGCATTGTCTTGTCACACCATGCCTTCCAATGCTGTCCATGATGCCTTGCCATGCCTTCCCTTGCCATGCTTTCCCTTGCCTTACCATAATGCCCATAGTGCCATGACTTGTCTTGCCTTGCCCTATCATGGTGCGTAGGATGCATTGGCTTACTATGATGCCCATAGTCCCTTGCCTTGCCATGCCTTACCATGGTACTCATGGTGACTGGCCTTGCCTTGTTTTGTCTTACTATGGTGCCCATAGTGTTTTTTCTTGCCTTGAATTGCATTAACATGGTGCCCATGCTGCCATGCTTTCCTTGCCTTGCCTTTGCTTGCCTTACCATGGTGCCCAGTGTGCCTTGCATTACAGTGCCATCCCTTGCATTTCTATGGTACCCATGGTGCTTTGCCTTGATTTGCCTTGCCTTAATATGGAGCCCATGTTTCTTTTCCTTACCTTGCCTAACCATACTCCCATGGTGACTTGCCTTGTATTCCATTGCTTTATCATGGCACCCATGCTCCCTTAACTTGCCTTACCCTTGTGCCCGTAATGCCTATGCTTGCCTTACTTTACCTTACAGTGGTGTCCATTGTGCTCTGTCTTGCCTTGCATTGCCATAACATGGTGCCCATGGTGGCTTGCCTCTCCAGCACTTGTTAGCCTAATTCCCGGTGTGCATTGCCTTGTCTTATTTTCTCTCGTCTTCCCAAGTTCCCCACGGTGTCTTCCCTTGCCTTTCTTTGCCGTACCATGGTTCCAATGGTTCATTCCTTGCCTTGTATTACCTTGCTTTCTTGTGGTTCCCATGGGGAACTGCATTGCCTTGCCTTGCTTTGCAGTGCCTTCGTGATTGTGGTGTTTTGCTTTGCCATGTGTTAGCATGTTGTCCATGATGTCTTGTGTTGCCCTGCATTGTCTTTCCTTACCATGATGCCCTGGTGACTTTACTTGCATTGCCTTGCCTTATGATGGTGCCAAAGTTGTCTTGCCTTGCATTGCCTATCTGTGACTTGCCTTACTATGGTGCCCATACTGCCCATGGGTAATTACCTTTCCTTGAAATGCCTTTCTGTTATGCACATGTTGCCTTGCTATGTCTTTCCTTGCCTTTCCCTGGTGCCCATGGGGCCCTGTCCTTCCATACCTTATCATCTAGCCCATAGTGCTGTTCGTTCACTTTCCTTCCTTCCCATGGTGCTCATGGCAGCTGGCCTGGCATTGTCTGTCATTGTATTGCCTTGTCTTGCCTTGTCTTCTCTTTCCTTGCCTTGCCTTACTAATGTACCCTTGGTTTCTTGACTTGCCTTGACATACCAAGGTGCCTATAGTGCCTTGCCTTGCATTGCCTAAAAATGGTCCCTATGCTGCCTTTGCTTGTTTTGCCTTGCCTTACCCTGGTACCCATTGTGCTTTCTATTTCCTTGCCTTGCATTTCCTTGCCTTAATGTTGTGCCCGTGGAGAGCTGCCTTGCATTGCCTTAACTTGCCTTCCACTTCCATTTTGCCCACGGTGCATGACTTGCCCTGCCTTACCTTACCAGACTGCCCATGTTGTTTTGCCTATCCTTGCCTTACCAGGGGGCACATGTTGCCTTTCCGTGGTTTGACTTGCCCTATCATGTTGTACATGGCACTTTGACTTGCATTGCCTTGCCGTGCCTTGCTTTACCAGTGTGCCCATTGTGCCCAGCCATGTCTTCTCTTGCTTTATTATGGTTCTTCGCTTTGACTTGCATGCATTTGCCTTACCATGGTTTCCCTGGTTTATTGTCTTTTCTATCATGCTGTCCATGGTGCCTTGACTTGCCTTCCCACAGTGTCCATGGTGTCTTGACTTGCATTCCCTTGCCTTACCATGCTTGCCATGATGTATAGTCTTGCCTGTATTTGCATTGTCTTGTCTTGCCATGGTGTCTATAGTGCATTCAGATGCCTGGTTTTGCCTTTCCATGTTGCCAATTGTGTCTTGCCTTGCCTTGCCTTACTATGATTTAACATGATGCCCATGTTCCTTTGTCCTGACTTGCATTGCCATGGTGACCATGGTGCTTAGCCTTGCCTTGACTTTTCTTAACATGTTTCCCATAGTGTCTTACCATGCCTTACTTTACCATTTTGCCTTGGTGCCTTGCCTTCCTTGCCTTACCATGGTGTCCAAAGTTCCTTGCCTTTCCTTGACTTTCCTTGCCTTGCCACACCATGGTGCCTTGCCTTGCTTTACCATTGTGCACATTTCTCAACTTGCATTTCCTTGCTTTACCATGGTGCCCTTATTGCCTTTTCTTTCCGGTCTTTCCCTAGTCTAGACATTCTAGGGTGCCCATCATGATTGGATGTAACTTGCCTTGCCTTTCTTTGGTTTTCCTTACATTCCTTTACATGGCACCCATAGTGCCTTTTTCTAACTTTCCTTGCCTTACCATGGTGATCATGGTGCCTTGCAGTGCCTCACCTTACCGTAGTGCACATCACATCTTACTATACCTTGCCTTGCCTCTCCATTTGCCCATGGTGCCTTCCCTTGCCATGTCTTGCCTTGCCTTACAATTGTGCCCTGGAGGTCTTGCCTTGCCTTGCCTAGTTTTATCATGGTGCCTGTTTCCTTGCCTTTCCTTGCCTTGCCTTGCCTTACCATACTGTCCGTGGTGCCTTGCCTTGTTTTGTCTTACCATGATGCCTATATTACCTTACCTTCCCTTGCCTTACAGTGGTGCCAATGATGACTTTTATTACCTAGCCCTGCATTATCATACTTCCCATGGTTCATTGCCTTGCCTTACTTTGCCTTGCTTTGCATTACCATGGAGGCCATGGTGCCTTGACTTGCCTTGACTTCTTTTACCATGGTACTCATAGTATGTTCTCTTGCCTTGCTTCGCAGTGCTTGCCTTTTCTTCCCTTGCCTTACCATGGTGCCAGTGGTGATTAACCTTGTCTTGCCTTGCCTTACATTGCTTTGCCTTGCCTTGCCGTGCCATGACTTGCTTTAGCTTACAATGGTGAATATGGTGCCTTGCCTTGTCATGCTTTTCCTCAACATCATGCTCAATGTGACTTTCCTTTCCTTGAAATGTTAGACTTAACATGGTGCCCATGGTTAATTGCATTGCCTTATCATGGTGAGTTTACTTGCCTTGCAGTGCTTGCCTTACCATGGTGCCCAATGTGCCTTGTCCTGCCATGTATTACCATGATGCTCATGGTAACTTGCCTTGCCTTACCATGAGGCCTATGGTGCCTTGTATTGCCTTTCTTTCCTTCCCATGGTGCCCACAGTACCTTGTCTTGTCTTGTCTTACAATGGTGTCCATGGTGCCTTGACACGTCTTGCCTTGCCATACTATGGAGCTTATGAAGCATTGCCTTAACATGATGCCCAGATTGCCTTGCCTTGCCATGCTTTGCTATGGTACCAATGGTGCCTTGCCTTGCCTTGTTTTGCCTTACAATTGTGCCAATGCTTCTTCGTCTTGCCTTGACTTGCATTAACATGGTGCCTATAGTGCCATGCTTGCCTTGCCCTGCTTTGCTTTGCCATGGTGCTCAGGGTGCCTTGTGTTGCTTTGCCTAACCATGGGGCATATGTCGCCTTGCCTTGCCATGCCTTGCTTTAACATGATGGCCAGGGGCCAACAATGGCAATTCCTCTCCTTGACTTGCCTTACCATGGTGCCCATAGTGCCCTGCCTATCCATACACTCATGGTGACTTTTCTTGCCTTATATTCCTTTGCTTTGTCATTTTGCACATGCTACCTTCCCTTGCCTTACCATTTTGCCCATTGAGCCTAGGCTTGCCATGCCTTGCCTTAAAATGATGGCCATGTTGCATTGCATTCCTTTACCTTCACTTGTCGTAGTGTCCATTGCCTTGCCATGCCTTGCTTTAACATGTTGGCCATAGTGCCTTGCCTATCCATACACTCATGGTGACTTGCTTTGCCTTGCATTCCCTTGCTTTACCATTTTGCACATGGTAACTTTCCTTGCCTTACAATATTGCCCATTGAGCCTAGGCTTGTCTTACGTTGCCTTACAATGACACCCATGTTACTTTGCCCTGTCTCTCATTGCCATTCCATGGTGCCCATGGTGGTTTGCCTCTCCAGCACATGTCTTAGCCTGGTTCCAATTTTGCCTTGACTTTCCTTATTCCCCTGCCTTACCAAGGTTCCTACGTTGCCTTGCCTTGCCTTGCCATACCATGGTTCCCATGTTTCCTTTAATTGCCTTGAGTTGTTTTGCTTTCCTGTGGTTCTCAAGGCAAATTATGTTGCCTTGCCTTGCTTTGCATCACCACGGTTATTATTATTATTTTTTATTTTTTTATTTTTATTTTTTGGAAACGGAGTTTCGCTCTTGTTACCCAGGCTGGAGTGCAATGGTGTAATCTCGGCTCACCGCAACCTCCGCCTCCTGGGTTCAGGCAATTCTCCTGCCTCAGCCTCCCGAGTAGCTGGAACTACAGGCACGTGCCACCATGCCCAGCTAATTTTTGTGTTTTTAGTAGAGACGGGGTTTCACCATGTTGAACAGGATGGTCTCGATCTCTTGACCTCGTGATCCACCCGCCTCAGCCTCCCAAAGTGCTGGGATTACAGGCGTGAGCCACCGCGCCCAGCCCACCACGGTTATTATGGTGTTTTACCTTGCCTTGCCATGCATTACCATGTTGCCCATGGTCAATGGTGTTGCTTTGTGTTGCCTTTCCTTGCAATGGTGTCCATGATGCCTTTACTTGCCTTGCCTTGCCTTATCATTGTGCCAGTGTTGTCTTGCCTTGCCTTGCCTTGCTGTGCCTTGCCTTATGATGATGCCCATAAGGCCAACAGTGCCTTGCTTTTCTTTGCCATGCATTACAATTGTGCCAATCGTACCTTGGTTTGTCTTTCCTTGTCTTACTATGGTGCCCATGGTGCCTTGCCTTGTCATTTTGTCCCTGGTTCCTTGCCTTACCTTGTCTTCTGATTGTGCTATGGTGCCCTGTCATGCCCTACCGTACCATGGTGCCCATGGCGACCTACTTTGCCTTACCATGTCTTACCTTGGTGCCCATGGTGACTCGCCTTTCCTTACCTTTCATTGCTTTGCCTTGCACTGTTTAGCCTTCTATTGCCTTGCCTTATCATTTTATCCATAATTACATGCCTTGCCTTGCCTTAGCATGGTCTCTATACTTCCTTTCTTTGCTTTGCCTTACCATGGTGCCTATGGTGCTTTGGCTTGCCTTGCCTTGCCTTGTGTTGCTTTTCCTTAATGTTGTTCCCATGAAGAGCTGTGTTGACCTGCCTTACCATGCCTTCCACTTCCATGTTTCACATGGTACCTGTCTTGACATGTCTTGCCTTACCTGGCTGCCCATGGTGCCAGGCCTTTTCTTAACTTATCAGGGGCACATGTTGCCTTTCCTTGATGTCTTGACCTCCAATGGTGCCCATGGCACCATGCCTTGAATTGCCTTGCCTTTTCTTGGTTTATCAAAGTGCCCATAGTTCCTTGCCATGCCATACCTTGCTTTAAGATGGTGTCCATGGTATATTACCTCGCCTTGCATGACCTTGCCTTACCATGCTATCCATGGCACCTTGGTTTGCCCTCCCACAGTGCCCATGGTATCTTGCCTTGCCTTCCCTTGCCTTACCATGGTGTCCATGGTGCTTTGCTATGCTTTTTCTTTCATTGTCTTTCCTCACCATGGTGTCCATGGTGCATTCACATGTCTTGTTTTGCCTTTCTATGTTTCCAATTGTGCCTTGCCTTGCTTTCCTTGCTATTACTTAATATGTTGCCCAACGTCCTTTGTCTTGCCTTTGTCTTGCCTTGCATTACCATGGTGGTTTGCCTTGACATTTCCTGCTTTACAATGGTGCCCATTGTGCCTTTACTTTCCTTGCCATGTTTGCCTTACCATGGTGCCCATTATTCTATGCCTTGATTTGCCTTATCTTGGTGCCCATTGTGAGTTTCCTTGCATTTCCGTGATTTTTGTATAATGGTGCCAAATGTGCTTTTCCTTTCCTTACCTTACCATGATGCTCATGGTGATTTGCCTTAGCTGGCTTTGCCTTACCATGATGCCTATGGTGACTTGCCTTGCCTTGTCTTGCCTTACCATGGTACCCATTTGCCTTTACTTGCCTTGTGTGGCCATACCATGGTACCTATCATGCATTGCCTTCCTATGATGCCCATAGTGCCTTACCATGTTTTACCATGATATCCATGGTGCCTTGCCTTATCTTGTTTTGCCTTACTATGGTGCCCAAGGTGCTCTGTGTTACCTTGACTTGCATTAACATGGTGTCCATGGTGTCATACTTGCCATGACTTACCTTGTTTTACCTTACAATGGTGCCCAAGGTACCATGTATTCCTTTGCCTTGCCATGGTGCACATGTTACCTTGCCTTGCCATGCCTTGCGTAAACATGTTGACCATGTGGCGTTGCATTGCCATATCTTCCCCTACTATACTGCCCATTTGGACCTGCCTTGCCTTGCTTTACCTTACCATGCTGCCCATGGTTCCTTGTATTCCCTTGCCTCTACTTGCATTACCATCGTACCAATGGTAATTTGCCTTGCTTTGCCATGCCTTACCTTGGGGCCAATTGTGGTTGATTCGTCTTGAATTGCCTTACCATTGTGCCCATGATGCTTTGCCCTGCCTTGCATAAAAATATGCCCATGGCGATTTCACATTTCCTGCATTCCCTTGCTTTTCCATGGAGCCAATGATCCTTTACCTTGCCTTACCATGGTGCCCATAGTGTCTAAGCTTGTCTTATCTTGCCTTACAATGGTGCCCATGGTATGAGGACTTACCTTTATTTGCCATACCATGGTGCCCATGGTATACTGCCTTGCCTTGTCATACCATGGTGAACATGAGGATTGCTTCTTTATTTTATTTTTTTATATATATACTTTTTATTGCATTTTAGGTTTTACTTGACATGGCTTGGTTCTCATTGTGCCTTCCCTCGCCTTACTTTCCCCTTTGTTACTGAGGTTTCCATTTTGCCTTACTTTGCCTTACTTTGTCATACAATGGTTCCCTGGTTCATTTATTTCCTTGCCTTACTTTGCCTTGCTTTCCCATGGTCCTCATGGCAAATTTTGCTACCTTGCCTTGCTTTGCATTACTGTGGTGATTATGCTGTTTTGTCTTGCCTTAACATGTGTTATCATGTTTCCGATGGTGCTTTGTGTTGCCTGTCATTGCATTCCTTACCATGGTGCCCATGGTGACTTTATTTGCCTTGCTCTATTATGGTGCTGATGTTGTCTTGCCTTGCCATACCTTTCTATGCCTTGCCTTATGATTGTGCCTATGCACGTCATGGTGCCTTGCCTTTCCTTGCCATGCCTTACTATTGTGCAAATGTTGCCTTGCTTTGTCTTGCCTTGCCTTACCATAGTGCTCATGGTGTCTTGCCTTGCCTTGGCTTCCCTTTGTGCCCATGTTTTCCTGTCATGCCCTATGTAACCATGGTGCCCATTGTTGTTTGCCCTGCCTTTCCCTGACCTACCATGGCTCCGAAGGAGACTTGCCATGCCTTGCTTGCCTTGCTTTCTCTTGCCTTGTATTACCATGTGGCATTGCCTTGAATTCCCTTGCCTTACCATGGTACCCATAGTGCCTTGACTTGCCCTACCTTGCCATACCATGGTGCCTATGATGCATTGCCTTACTATGATGACCATGGCTCCTTGCTTTGCCATGCCTTACCATGGTATCCATGGTGACTTACCTTGTTTTGACTTGCATTAACATGGTGCCCTTGGTGCCATGCTTGCCTTGCCTTGTTTTGCCTTACCATTGCGCACATGGTGGCTTGCATTGCTTTGCCTTACCATGGTACACATATTGCCTTGCCTTGCCATACCTTCCCTTTACATATTGCCCATGGTGTATTGCACTGCCTTACCTTCCCCTACCATAGTGCAAATTATGACATGCTTTGCCTACTTTACCTTACTATGCTGCTCATCGTGCTTTCAATTTCCGTACCTTCTCTTGCATTATCATGTTACCCATGGTGCTTTTTCATGCTTTGCCTTGCCTTACTATATTGGCTATGGTGACTTGCTTCGCCTTGACCTGCCTTACCATGGTGCCAATTATGCCTTCCCTACCTAACCATACACCCATGGTGACTTGCCTTGCCTTTCATTGCATTCCTTTGCTTTTCAATGGTGTTCATGCCTCCTTGCCTTGCCATACCATGGTGTCCACAGTGTCTAGGCTTGCCTTACCTTGCCTTACATGGGGACCACGGTGCATTTCCTTGCCTTGCTTTGCCATACCATTTTGCCCATGGGGGCTTGTCTCTCCTTTTTTGCCTTAGTCTGGTTCCCATTGTGCCTGATCTTACCTTACTTTCCCTTTTCTTATCAAGGTTCCTAGAGTGTGTTGCTTTCCATAGCATGGTTCTCATGGTTCATTTATTTGCCTTGTGTTGCCTTGCTTTCCCAATGTTCCCATGGTGAATTGTGTTGCCTTTCTTTGCTTTGCATTACCACGGTGATTATGGTGTTTTACCTTGTCTTGCCATGTGTTACCATGCTGTCCATGGTGCCTTGTGTTGCCTTGCACTGGCTTTCCTTAACATAGTGCCTATGGTGCCTATACTTGCCTTATCTTGCCTCCTCATGGTGCTTATGTTGTTTTGACTTGCCTTGCATTGCTGTGCCTTCCAAGGCATGGTAAGACACCATATGCACCATTATAGGGCAATGCAAGGAGTGGCAAGGCACCATGAACACATTGGTGAAACAAGGCAAGACAATGCAAGGAAAAGTGCCATGGACAACATGGCAGGGCAAGACAAGCCACAGAAAGGCATCATTTCTCCCTTATAAGACAAGGGAAGGCAAGTATCTATGGGATCCCATGTAACGCATGACACAGCAAGGCATGCACCATGGGCAAAATGGAAGTGAAGGCAAGTTAAGGCAAGGCAAGGCAGCTCTCCATGGACACAATATTAAGGCAAGGCAATCAAAGGCAAGACAATGAAAGGCACCATGTGCACCATGGTAAGGCAAGGCAAGGCAAGCTAAGGCAACATAGGCACCATGGTAAGGCAAAGAAAGGAAAGGCACTATAACCACTGTTGTAGGCAAGGCAGGGTAAAGAACCATGGATATAATACTAAGTCAATGCAAGGCAAGGGAAGGCAAGGCATGACAATGAAAGGAAAGGAAAGGCAAGTCAGCATGGGCACCATGGCAAAGCAGGGAATGCTAAGGTAAGGCATCATGGGCACCATGGTAAGGTAAGGCATGACAGGGTACCTTGGGCACAATGGGAAGACAAGACAAAGCAAGGCACCATTGGCACCATGGTAAGGAAAGGCAACACAAGGCAACACAAGACACCATGGGGAACATTGTAATGCATGGAAAGGAAAGGCAAAACACCTTAATCACCACAGTAATGCAAATGAAAGTAAGGCAATGCAATTTGCCATAGGAACCATCTAAAGCAAGACAACACAAGACAAGGAAATGAATCATGGGATCCATGGTATGGATAGTCAAGACAAGGCATGGTACCATGGGAACCTTCTTAAGTCAAGGGAAAGTAAGGCAAGATAAGGTACAATGGGAACAAAGTTAAAGCAAGTAAAGGAGAGGCAAGCCACCATGGGCACCATTGCAGGGCAAGGTAAGAAAAGCATAAGCACTATGGGCACCATGGCAAGGCACGACAAAGGAGCAAGGACACTATGGAAAAGCAAGGGAATGCAAGGCAAGGAAAGTCACCATAAGTGTATGGTTAGGCAAGGCAAGGTAAGGCATCATAGTCACCATGTTAATGCAATTCAAGCCAAGGCAAGACACCATGAGCCCCATGCTAAGGCAAGGCAAAGCAACGCAAAGCATCATGGGTATCATTGTAATGCAAGGGAATAAACGGCAAGGCAAAACACCATGGGCAACATATTAAGGCAAAGCATGGCAAGACAAGGCAACATGAGCACCATGGAAACGCAAAGCAATGCAAGGCACCCTGGGCACCACGTTAAGTCAAGGCAAGGCAAGCATGGCACCATGGGCACCATGTTAATGCAAGTCAAGACAAGGAAAAGCACCATGGGAGCCACAGTAAAGTAAATCAACCAAGGAAAAGCACCATGGGTACCATGGTAAGGCATGGCAAGGCAAGTTACCATGGGTATCATAGTAAGGAAATGCATCATAGGCACCATGGTATGGCAAGCAAGGATAGTCAAGGCAATATGGTAACAATGATAAAGAAAGGGAAGGCAAGTCAAGGCACCATGGGCAACATTAGTAGGCAACACAAGGCATGGCACAACAGGCATCATGGTAAGGCAAGGTCGGGCAAGGCAAAGCACCATGAGCATCATGGAAAAGCAAGGCAAGGCAAGACACATTGGTCACTGTGGTTATGAAAGCATGGCAAGACAAGAAAACTCACAATCGGCACCATAATAAGGAAAGGCAAGACAAGGAACCATGGGCATCATGGTAAGACACACGTGGCAAGTCAAGGAAAGGTACGATGGGCACCATGGTAAGGCAAGACATGTCAAGGCAAGGCACCATATTCACCATGGCAAAGCAAGGCAAGATACGGCAAGACAAGACAAAGCAAGGTAAGGCAAGGCAAGGGAAGGCATCGTGGACACCACGGTAAGGCAAGGCACTGGAAAGAAGGCTCTGCAATGCATGGCAAGGGAATGTATTATGCATACCATTGTAAGGGAAGGTAAAGCAAGACAAGGCACCATGGACTACATGGTAATGCAAAACAATGTAAGGTAAGGCAAAGCAATTCACCATGTGCAGCTTGGTAAGGCAGGCCAAGGCAATAAAAGGCATCAGGGGCACCACAGTAAGCCAAAGGGAAGGTAAGGCAAGAAAAGCACCACGGAAAGGAAAAACAAGACCAGACACTATGGGCAGCATGATAAGGCAAGACAAGGCAAGAAACCATAAGCAACATGGTAAAACAAGGCAATTCAAGGCAAGACACCATAGGCACCATGGAATTGTAAGGCAAGGCAAGACAAAATGTGCCCCTTTGTGAGGCAAGGCTAGGCAAACCAAGACACCACAGGTACCATAGTAAGGCAAAGTAAGGCAAGGCAATATAAGCACCATTGTATGGCAAGACAAGGCAAGGTACCATTGGTACAATGGTAAGGCAAGGCAAGGCAAGCAAGAGAAGGTAAGGGAAGACAAGGCAATGAAAAGTAAGTCAATGGAAGTCGCCATGGTCACCATGGGAAGGAAAGGCAAGGCAAGGCACAATTGGCAGCATAGTATGTTAGGGCATGACAGGGCACCATGGGCACAATGGGAAGACAAAGCAAGGCAAGGCACTATGGACACAATCGTAAGGAAAGGAAAGCAAAAGCACCATGGGCACCATGGAAATGCAAGGTAAGACAAAGCAAGGCACCATTGGCACAATTGCAATGCATGGCAAGGAAAGGGAAGGCACCATGGGCATCATGGAAACTATCATAAGGCAAGGCACAGCAAGGCAAATCTAGGCAAGAAAACATGGGCAACATAATAAGGCAAGGGAAAGCAAGTAAATGCACATGGTCACCATCATAAGTAAATGCTATACAAGTCAACAAAAGGCATTATGGGCAACATGGTAACACACGGCAAGGCAGTGCAAAACACGATAATCATCACGGTATGGCAAAGCAAGACCACACAACACAGTTCATCATGGGAACCATGGAAAAGCAAATCAATGCATGGCAAGGGAATAAACCATGAGAACCATGGTATGGCAAGGCAAGGCAAAGCAAGGAAACATGGGAACCTTGGTAAGGCAAAGGAAATTAAGGCAATGCAAAGCAAGGCACAATGGTAAAGAGCCTAAGACAAGTGAAGGAGTGGCAAGACACCATAGGAACCATATATGGCAATGCAAGGCAAGACAAAGCACTATGGGCATCATGGGAAGGCAAGGAAAGGGAGGATGGGCACCATGGTAAAACAAGGGAATGCAAGGTAAGGCAAGTAACCATAGGCGTATGGTTAGGCAAGGCAAGGCATCATGGACACGATGGTAAGGCAAGTCTAGGCAAGACAAACCACCATGGTCCTCGTGGTAAGACAAGGCAAAGCAACACAAAGCACCATGGGTACCATGATAAGGCAAGGGAAGGCATGGCAAGGTAAGGTATCATGGACAGCATGATAAGGTAGTGTAAGGCAAGTCACGTCAAAATGGGCACTAGAGTAGGGGAAGGTAAGGCAATCAATGCACCATAAGCAACATTTTATGGCAAGGCATGGCAAAGAATGCAACATATACATCATGGTAATGCAAAGCAACAAAGGCAATTTCAGGCAAGGCAAGCATGGCACCATGGGCACCATGTTAATTCAAGTCAAGGCAAGACAAAGCCCCATGGGCACCACAGTGAGGCCAAATAAAGAAAGGCAAGGCACTATGGGTTGCATGGTAAGACATGGCAGGCACAGCACTGTGGGCATAATAGTAAGGCAATGCATTATAGGCACCACAGTATGACAAGGCAAGGCAAGACAATGTATCATGGGATCCACGGTAAGACAAAAAAAGGCAAGACAATTGACTATGGGCACCATAGGAAGGCAAGACAAGGTAATGCAAATCATCATAGGCATCATGGCACGTAAAGGGAAGCCATGGCAAGGCACCATGATCATCATGGTATGGCAAGGCAAGGAAATGCACATTGAGCACCATAGTAAGGAAAGCACAGCAAGGCAAGGACACTCACAATGGGCAGCTTCATAAGGCAAGGCAAGGCAAGGAAACATGGGTACCCTGATAAGGCAAACATGGCAAGGCAAGGAAAGGCACAATGGGCACCATGTAAGACAAGGGATGGCAAGGCAAGGCACCACATTCACGCTGGTAAGGCAAATCAAGGCAAGGAATGGCAAGGCAAGGCAAAGCAAGGTAAGGGAAGGCAAGGCAAGGCAAGTCACCACTGGGATCATGGTAAGGCAAGCCAAGAAAAGACAGGGACTGCAAAGCAAGGCAAGCAAATACTATGCTTACCAAGTAAGGTAAGGCAATGAAAGTCAATGCACTATAAGCTCCATGGTAATGCAAAGCAAGGCAAGGTAAGGCTATGCAAGGCACCATGGGCAGCGTGGTAAGTCAAGGCAAGACAATAAAAGGCACCATGGGTTCCATGATAAGGCAAGGTAAGGTAAGCTAACATTGGCACCATGTTAAGGCAAGTCATGGCAAGGCTCCATGGCCAACATTGTAAGGCGAGGCAAGGCAAGTCAAGGAACCATGGGCACTTGGTAATACAAGGCGAGGCAAGGTAAGGCAAGGTGCCATGGACAACACGGTAATGTAAGGTAAGGCAAGGCACCATGGGCATCATGGCAAGTCAAGGAAAGACATGGCAAGTGATGGCACCATGGTCACAATGGAGAGGCAAGGAAAGGCCTTATAATGTGCCATGAGCACCATGATAAGGATCCATGGGCACCAGGGTAAGGCAAGGCAATGCAAGGCATCATGGCACCATGATAAGTTAAGGAAGGTCAACAGAAGGCGCTGTGGACACCACGTAAAGGAAGGCAAGGCAAAGTAGGGGGAAGCAAGACAGAAAAGTGACCATGGTAAGACAATGAAAGGCATGTCAAAGCACAATGGGCACCCTCGTAAGTCAAGACTAGGCCAGGCAGGGAAAGGCAATTATGGCACCATAGTAAGGCAAAGCAAGGCAAGTCGAGGTATTATGGGCACCATAGTAAGGCAAAGCAAGGAAAGGAATATCATCCTAAGTACCATCATATGGCAAGGTAAGGTAAGGCAATGTGCTATGGGCACCTTGGTGAGGCAAGGCAGGACAAGTCACCATGGGCTGCTTGATAAGGCAAGACAAGGCATGGAACCAGGACAGTGTGGTAAGGCAAAGTCATGCATGGCATGGCTTTTCACCATGGGCACCAAAATAAGGCAAGGCCAGATCTGACAAATCACCATGGGCACATTGGTAAAGCAAGACAAAGCAGGGCAAAGAAAAGCAAGTAGACATGAACGCCATTATTGGGCAAGGCAACTCAAGGAAAGGCACCATGTGCTCTTGGTAAGGCAAGGAAATTAATGGCACCATGGGAACCCAGGTAAGGCAAGGCATGAGAATGCTTGCCCCATGGGCAATGTGGAAATGGAAGATAAGTTAAAGCAAGGCAAGTCAGCTCGCCATGGGCACAAGGTTAATGCAAAGCAAGGCAAGGCAATGCAAGGCAGAATGAGCACTATTGTAAGGCAAGGCATAGCAAAGCAAGGCAAGGCAGGACAACATGGGCACCATGATAAGGCAAGGCAATACAAGTAAAGTCCCCAAGGACACCATGGTTCTGAAAGGCAACGCAAGGCAACACAAATCACCACAATAGTGAAAAGCAAGTCTTCGCAACAAAATTCACCCTGCGAGTCTTGGGAAAACAAGGCAATGCAAGCCTAAGTAATGAACCATGGGATCCATGGTATGGCAAGGCAAGGCAAGACAAGGCACCATGGGGATACTTGGTAAGACAAGGGAAATTAAGACAAGGCAAGACAAAAAGAGAACCAGCCAAATATAATTAAGAAGATGCAAGCCACCATGGGCACCATGGTATGGCAAAACAAGGCAAGTCAAGGCACCATATGTGCCATTGTAAGACAAGGTAAGTCAAGCCTAGGCACTATAGGCACCATGGTAATGCAAGGTAAGGGAGCATGGGCACCATAGTAAAACAAGCGAATGCAAGGCAAGGCAAATCACCATAGGTGTATGGTTACACAAGGCAAGGCAAGGCATCGTAGGCACCATGGTAATGGAAGGCAACTCAAGGCAACATTGACACCATGGTATGTCAAGGCAAGATATGGCAACATGTGGATGTCGCTCCAGCATAGAGACCCCCAAAAGTGCCTCCGCCATAATGTGAGCTTGAGCCCAGAAGCATTTTCCCCCTTCTGGAGGCAGTCAAGCTATGGGAAAGCAGGAACTAAGGATGAGGAATTGTGTAAAAGGGCTATTTTGATCTCCCAGGTGCTTACACAGTGGCCTGGTGATGGCTGTGTGGTTTTACTAAGACATGGTGTTTTATCTTGGTTCCTGCTTTGGACTAGTTTTGTGACTCTGTTTATCAATTACAGTTTGAACCCTGTGATTATTTATGTGATTCTTTAAGATTACTGTTCCTGGAATTTATGGTGGGTCTGACCTTTAAAGAATGTTACTTTGTTAAATATAAAACTATTTCACAATAGATAATAAGAAGAGCATCTGCTTGTTTTGCATCATTTTTTGGTTATTTTATGAGTTCAGTACTGTTCTTTTTTAACTTGTATCTTATCTACTTTGCCAGATTTTGTAACCTTCTGTTCCTTTTAATGTTTTAGCTGAAACAATGTGGACTGACGTCAGTGTCTGAAAGCTGACAGTATATATTGGGACCCTATGCACAAATAAAATTGCTTTTTAGGCATTGCCTTTTCAGCCCTCCAGACCCCACTTCTCTGTCTCCTTTGTTTTCCGTGCACTCTTTCTTCCAGGTATTGGGACCCTTTCATTGACAAAGAGCTGCCTGGCATTAATGTCATCCCCGACAGCAAAGGAAGACACCATGGGCACAATGGAGAGGCAAGGCAAGGCATGGTAAAGTGCCATGGGCAACATAGTAAGGTGTGGCAATGCAACGCAACATGGGCACCATGGTAAGACAAGGAAAGTCAGGAAAAGTCACTGTGGGCAGCATGTATAAAAAGGCAAGGCAAAGCAAGAAAACACAAGTCGACAAAGTCACCATTATAAGGCAAGGCAAGGCAAGTCAATGTAACATGGGCACACTGGTAGGTCACAACTACGCAAGTAAAGGCAATGCAATAAGGGCACCACAGTAAGGCAAGGCAATGCAAGTCGAGGCATTATGTACACCATGGTAAGGCAAGGCAAGGCAAGGAAAGACATCATGGTCACCATCATATGGAAAGGCAAGACCAGGCAAGGAGCCATGGGCACCATGATAAGACAAGGCAAGGCAAGGAAAGCATAATTGGCAACATGGTAAGGGAAGCCAAGGCAAGAACCATGGGCAACATGGTAAGGCAAGGCAAGGCACCATGGCCATCATGATAAGGCAAGAAGAGACAAGGCAACGCACCATGGGCATTATGGGGAGGCAAGGCAAGGCAAGCCAAGGTAGCATGAGAAGTATGGTAATTCAGGGCAAGATAATAAATGGCAGTATGGGCATCTCAGTCAGGCAACAGAGACACCATGGTAAGGGACGACAAGGTGAGGCACCATGGGTAACATGGTAAGGTGTGGCAATGAAAAGCACAGCAGAAATGATAGACACCATGATAAAACAAGGCAAGGCAAAGCAGGCATCATGCACACCTTGGTAATGTAAGGCAAGGCAAGGCACCATGGGCACCATGGTAAGGCAAGTCAAAACAAGGCAAGGGAAGTCACCATGGACACAATGGAGAGTCAAATAAAGTTATGGTAAGGTGCCTTGGGCAACACAGTAAGGCGGGGCAACGCAAGGCACCATGGGAACAATGGTAAGGAAAGGAAAGACAGGAGAGGACACTGTGGACATGTTGTAAAGGAAGGCAAAGCAATGCCAGAAAAGGCAAGGCAACAAGGTAACCATGATGAGGCAAGGCAAGGCATGTCACAGCACAATGAGCACATTTTTAAGTCAAGACTACACAAAGCTAGGAAAGGCAAGGCAATAAGGGAACCACAGGAAGGCAAGACAAGTCAGGAAAAGGCACTGTGGGCACCTTGTAAAGGAAGGCAAGGCAATGCAAGAAAAGGCAAGGCAACAAAGTCAGCATGATAAGGTAATGCAAGGCATGTCATAACATCATGGGCACATTTTTAAGTCAAGACTACACAAAGCTGGGAAAGGCAAGGCAATAAGGAAACCACGGGAAGGCCAGGCAATGCATGTTGATGCATAATAGGACCATGGTAAGGCAAGGCAAGGCAAGGAAAGGCATCATAGCCACCACAGCAGGGCAAGGCAAGGCAGGACAAGATGCAAAGGGCATCATGGTAAGGCAAGACAAGACAAAGCTCCATGGGCAACATGGTAAGACAAGGTAAGGCACCATGAGCAACATGGTAAGGAAAGGCAAGGTTAGGCAAGCACTGTGGGCACCATGGTAATGCAAGGTAAAACAAAGGACCATGAGCACCATGTTAATTCAGAGCAAGGCAATGCAAGGCACAATTGGCAACATGGAAAGGCAAAGCAAGGCATGTGAATGAACCTTGGACACCATGGCAAGGCAGGACAAGGCAAGGCAAGGGAAGGCAAGGCATCATGGTCACCATGATAAGGCAAGGGAAGGCAAGGCAACACACCATGGTCACTGTGGGAAAGCTAGGTAAGGCAAACCAAAGCACCATGGGCAGCATGGTAAGGCATGGCAGGGCACCATGGAAAACATGTTAAGCAAGGTCATACAATGCAGGGCAAAGCACCACAGACACCATCATAAGGCAAGGCAAGGCATGACAAGGCCCTATGGGCACATTGGTAAAGCAAGACAAAACAATGCACGCAAAGTGTCATGGAACCATGGTAGGGCAAGGCAAGCCATGGAAATGCACCATTTGCCCCTCGGTTAGGCAAGTCAAGGCAAGGAACCATGGTCCACATGGTAAGGTGAGGCAAGGCAAAGCAAAGGAATGCTAGGAAGTATATGCATCATGGTAAAATAAGGCAAAGCAAGTCAAGTCTCCGTGGGCACCATGGTAACATAAGACAAGGCAATGCACCATGGTCAACATGCAAGGCAAAGCAAGATATGGCAAGGGAAGGTACCATGGGCACAATGCAGATGTAAGGTAAGCCTTCATGGGCACGACAGTAAGACAAGGCAGCACAAGTCACCATGGGCACCATCAGAAGGCAAGGAAAGTTAGGAAAAGGCACTGTGGGCTCCATATAGAAGAAGGCAAGGCAAAGCAAGGAAAGGCAAGGCCACAAAGCCACCATCGTTAAGCATGGCATGGTATGTCAAAGCACCGTGAACACCCTGGTAAGTCAAGACCAGGCAAGGCAAGAAAAGGCAAGGCAATAAAGGCACCATGGTAAGGCAAGGCAATGTAAGTCGAGGCATTATGGACACCATGGTAAGCCAAGGAAAGTAAAGTAAAGGCATCCTAAGCCCCATGGAATGGCAAGGCAAGGCAAAGAAAGGCACCATAGGCACCATGGTTAGTCAAGGCAAGGCAAGGCACCATGGGCAACATGGTAAGGCAAGGCAAGGCAGCATGAGCAATATGCTAAGGCAAGGCAAGGCATGGCATCATGGACACCCTTTTAACGCAAGTCAAGACAGAGTAGCAGAGGCATCATGTTAAGGCAGTTTGATGCAAGGTAAGACAAGACACAATTGGAAAAAGAGAAAGACAAAGCAGGGCACGTGAATGCAAAGTAAGACAAAGCAAGAAAAGGAAAGCAGGGCACCATGGTCACCATTGTAAGGCAATGGCAGGCAAGACAAGACACCATGGGCAGCATGGTAAGGTAAGGCAAGACACCATGGACAGCATGGTAAGACAAGGCCATGCAAGAAAAAGCAAGGCAGCATGGGCACCAACATAAGGCATGCCAAGACATGGTAAGGCACCTTGGGCACATTGGTAAAGCAACACTAGGCAAGACAATGCAAATCAATGCGCCATGAGCACCATGGTAGGCAAGGCACCAGGGGAAACTTCTTAAGGCAAGGGAAATTAAGGCAACGCAAGGCACAATGGAAACTAGGCTAACGCAAGTAACGGAGATGCAAGCCACAATGGGCACCACGGTATGGCAATGCAAGGCAAGGACAGGCAATGCACCATGGGCACCATTGTTTGGCAGGGTAAGGCAAGCCTAGGCACTATGAGCACCATGGTAAGGCAAGGCAAGTGAGCATAGTCAACATGATTAAGCAAGGGAATGCGAGGCAAGGCAAGTCACCATGTGTGTATAGTTAGGCAAGGCAAGGAAAGGCATCATGGGTGCCATGGTAAGGCAAGGCAAGGCAACATAAGCCACCATGGGCACCATGTTAAGGCAAGAAAAATCAAGGCAAAGCACTACGGGTACCATGGTAATCTATGGAAAGGTACGGCAAGACAAGGCACAAAGAGCAGCATGATAAGGTAAAGCAAGGCAAGGCACGTCCCAATGGCATTATGTTAGGGGATGGTAAGGCAATGGATTATCCATGGGCAACATGTGAAGGCAAATCATGCCAAGGCAAGGCAACGTGTACACCATTGTAAGGCCAAGATACGAAAGGCACCCTCGACACCATGGTAAGGCAAAGCAAGGCTTGGCAAGGCAAGTATGGCAAAATGGGCACCATGTTAATGCAAGTCAAGGCAAGACAAAGCACCATGGGCACAATAGTAAGACAAAACAAGGCAGGGCAATGCACCATGTGGTCCATGTTAAGGCATGGCAAGACAAGGCACTATGGAACTCACAGTAAAGGAATGTATCATAGGCACAATCGTATGACAAGGGAAGTAAGACACTGCTGGCACTTTTGTAAGGCAAGGCAAGGGAATGCAGGCACTGCAAAGCAAGGCAAGGAAACCCACTATGTGTACCATAGTAAGGGATGACAATGCAAATCAAGGGCCATGGGCTCCATGATAATGCAAAGGAGGGCACCATGGATAACTTGGTAAGGCAAGGCACTGTGGGCACCATGGTAAAGCAAGGCAAGACAAAGGATCATGGGAACCAGGTTAAGGCAGAGTAAGGCAAAACAAGGCAAGGCAAGGTAACTTAGGTACCACGAGAAGGCAAAGCAAGGCAAGCCACTGTAGACACCATGGTAAGACAAGTCAAGGCAAGACAAGGAAGCATGGGTACAGTGGTACGGCAATGCAGGGGATGAGAAGTGAAGGCAAAGATAGGCAAGGCAATGAAAGGTAAGGCAAGGCAAGTCACCATGGGCACTATGGTAAGGCAGAAAAAGGCAAGGCAAGACAGTATGGGCACCATTTTACAGCAAGGTGTGGCAAGTCTAGGCACTATGGGCACCATGGCAAGGCAAGGCAAGGGAAGGTAACATGTGCACAACTGTAAGGCGAGGCAACACAAGTCACCATGGGCACCATGATAAGGCAAGGAAAGTCAGGAAATGGCACTCTGGGTTCTATGTAAAGGAAGGAATGACAAAGCAAGTTGTGACCATAGGGAGATACCGTGCCTTGCCTTAACTTACCTTCCACTTCCATGTTGCCCATGGTGCATGTCTTGCCATGCCTTGTCTTACCTGGTCGCCTATGGTGCCTTTCCTTTTCTTGTCTCACCAGGGGTAACATGGTGCCTTTCCGTGTTTTGCTTTGCCCTACCATGGTGCCCATGGCACCTTTCCTTGCATTCTTTTGCCTTATTTTACTTTACCAATGTGCTCATGGTGCATTGCCATGCCTTGCCTTACCTTATGATTGTGCCCTTAGTGACTTGTTTTGCCATGCCTTAACATGGCCTTGCCTTACCATGGTGTCCATGGTGATTTGCGTTGCCTTACCATGCTGGCCCTGGTGCCTTGATTTGCCTTGCCTTGCCTTCCTAGTGGCCACAGGGTCTTGCCTTGCCTTCCCCTGCCTTACCATTATGGCCATGGTGCCATGCCTTGTCTTTTCTTGCCTTGTCTTGCCTTGCCATGGTGTCCATGGTGCATCCACGTGTCTTGCTTTGCCTTTCCATATTGACAATTTTTTTTTGCCTTGCCTTGCCTTGCTCTGCCGTAAAATGTTTCCTATGGTCCTTTGTCTTGCCTTGCATTAACATAGTGCCCATGTTGCCTTTCCTTTCCTTGCCATACATTGTTGCCCAAGGTTTCTTGCCTTGCCTTTACTTATCTTTTTGTCCATTGTGCCTTACCTTGCCTTGCCTAACCATGGTGCCCATGGAACATTGCCTTGCCATGCCATGGTTCCCATGATGCCTTTCCTTGCCTTGCCTTGCCTTACCATAGTGGTCATAATGCCTCAAATTTCATTGTCTTGCCTTATGATGGTGCCCTTATTGTCTTGCTTTACCTTGCCTAGTCTTGATTTACCAGGGTGCCCATGGTGCTTTGACATACCTTGCCTTGCCTTACCATGGTGACTTTGTTGCCTTGTCTTTCCTTGCTTTTCCTTGCCTTCCTTTACATGGTGCCCACAGTGCCTTTTCCTGACTTTCCTTGCCTTAACCTGATGCCTATGGTGCCTTGCGTTGCCTTACCTTACTGTGGTGCCCAAGCTGCCATACATTGCACTACTACTCCATTTTACACATACTTCCTTCCCTTGCCATGTCTTGCCTTACCATGGTGCCCATGGTGCCTTGCCTTGCCTTATGTTACCATGGTGTACATGGCGCCTTGCCTTGCCTTGTTTTACCATGGTTCCTATGGTTCATTTCCTTGCCTCGAATTACAACATTTCTAATGGTGCCTTGATGTGCCTTACTTTACAATGGTGCCTATGTTGCCTTATCTTCCCTTGCCTTACCATGGTGCCCATGGTGCCTTTTTTTGTCTTGCCCCACCTTGCCATGCTACCCATGGTGCATTGCCTTAACATGCTTTGCATTACCATGGAGCCCATGGTGCCTTGACTTCCCTTACCATGTTACGAATACTACATTCCCTTGCCTTGCTTTGCAGTGCGTGTCATCAGTTGCCTTGCCTTACCATGGTGCCAGTGGTGCCTTGTCTTTCCTTGCCTTGCCTTACTACCTTACCTTGCTTTGCCTTGCCTTGGTGTTCCTTACCTTTCTTTGCCTTAACATGGTGAATATGGTTCCTTGTATTGCCATGCCTTGCCTTACCATGGTGCACATTATACCTTTGCTTCCCTTGCCATTTTTGACTTACCATGGTGCCCATGCTTCCTTGCCTGGTCTTGTCTTTTTATGGTACCCATTGTGAGATTCCTAGCCTTGCCATTCTAACCTTAACATGGTGCCCAATGTGCATCACCTTGCTATGCCTTACCATGATTCTGATGGTGCCTAGCCTTGCCTGGTCTTGCTTTACTAAGAAGCCTATGGCACCTTGCATTGCCTTGCCTTGCCTTGCTTTCCCATGGTGCCTATGGTGCCATGCCTTGCCTTTGCTTGCATTACCATGTTGCCCATTTTGTGTTGACTTGCCTTTCTTTGACAAACCATGGTACATATGACACATTGATTTACAGTCATGCCTGTAGTGCCCTGCCTTGCCCTGCTATACCGTGGTACCCATAGTGCCTTTCCTTGTTTTTTTTATGCCTTATTATGTTGCCCATGGTGCTTTGTCATGACTTGACCTGCGTTAACATGGTGCCGATGGTGCCATGCTTGCCTTTCTTTCTTTTCCTATGTTGCCCAGGGTGCCTTGCATTGCTTTACCTTACCATGATGCACATGTTGCCACGCCTTTCTGTGCCTTACTTTAATATTTTTCTAATGGCAAATTGCATTGCCATACCTTCCCCTAAAATAATGCCCATTGGGGCCTGCTTAGCCTTGCTGTACCTTAAAATGCTGCCCATGGTGCATTGTCTTGCTATACTTTCCCTTGCATTACTATGATACCTATGGTGCTTTGCCTTGCTTTGCCTTGCCTTACCATGGGGCCTATGGTGGTTTGCCTCGCCTTGACTTGCCTTACCATGGTGCTCATGATGCCTTGCCTAATTATATGCCCATGGTGACTTGCCTTGCCTTGCATTCCCTTGCTTTATCATGGTGCACATGCTCCCTTGCTTTGCCTAACCATGGTGCCTATAGTGCCTACGCTTGCCTTACCTTGGCTTACAATGGTTCCCTTGGTGCCTTGCCTTGCCTTACATTGCCATACCATGGTGTCCATGGTGGCTTACCTCTCCTTCACTTGCCTTAACCTCATTCCCATTGTGACTTGCCTTGCCTTACTTTCCCTTTCCTTTCCAAGTTTCCCAGGGGGCCTTGCCTTTTCATGCCTTGTCATACCATGGTTCCCAAGGTTCATTTTCTTGCTTTTTGTTGCCTTGCTTTCCCATGGTTCCTGTGGCAAATTGCGTTGCTTTGCCTTGCCTTTTTTATGGTGTCTTGCCTTTCCTTGCCATGTGTTACAATCTTGCCCATTGAGCCTTGTGCTGCTCTGCTTTGCTTTTCCTTACCTTGGTGTCGTGGTTACTTTACTTGCCTTGTCTTGCCTTATTATGTTGCCCATGTTGTCTTGCCTAGCCTTGCCTTGCTGTATCTTGCCTTACGATGGTGTCCATGCTATGCATGATCCTGTGCCATTCCTTGCCATGCCTCCCTATTGTAACAATGGTGCCTTGACTTGTTTGCTTTGCATTACCAAGGTGCCCATGGCTCCTTGCCTTGCCTTCCTATTGCATCCATGGTGCACTGTCGTGGCCTATCTGACCATGGTACCCATGGTGCCTTACCTTGCCTTTCCCTGCTTTACCATGGTGTCCTTGGTGACTTGCTTGTCTTATCTTTCATTGTCTTGCCTTACCTTGCATTCTCTTATGTTGTTTGCCTTATCATTGTATCCATGGTTACATGCCTTCCCTTCCCTTACCCCACTTCCTAGAGTGTCTTGCCTTGCTTTGCCTTACCATGGTTCCTATGGTACCTTGGCTTGCCTTGCCTTGCTTTTCCACTGTGCCAGTGGTGTATTGCCTTGCCTTGCCTTACCTAACTTTGACTTCCCTTGCCTTGTCTTGCCTTGCTTTGCACTATCATGGTGAAAATGCTTTCTTGCCTTGCAATGCCGAGCCTTACTATGGTGCTCATTGTGCCTTTCCTTCCCTTGCCATTTTTGCCTTACCATGGTGCCAAGGTTCTTTGCCATGCCTTATCTGGTCCCCAATGCGAGTTTCCTTGCCTTGCCATGTTTTCTTTACAATGGTGCCCAATGTGCCTTGCTTTTCCTCACCTTACCAGGATGGTCATGCTGCCTTGCCCTGCCTGACCTTGCTCTACCTTGATGCCTATGGTGCCTTGAATTGCTTTGCCTTGCCTTACTTTCTGATATTGCCCATGTTGCTTTGCCTTGCCTTCGCTTGCCTTACCATGGTGTCCATGTTGCCTTCACTACGCTTACAATGATGCCCATGGTGCCTTAGCTTGCCTTGCCTTCCCACAGTGCCCATGGTGTCTTGCCTTGCCTTCCCTAGTGTTACCATGGTGACCATGATGCCATGCCTTGCCTTTCTTTGACTTGTCTTGTGTTGCCATAGTGTCGATGGTGCATTGACATGCCTTGCTTTGCTTTCCATGTTGCCAGTTGTACACTGACTTGAATTGCCTTGCTCTGCCTTAACATGGTGCCCATGGTCTTTTGCCTTGCCTTGGGTTAACATGGTGCCTTTTTTGTTCCTTACCATGTTGCCAATGGTGCCTTGCCTTGCCTTACCATGGTGCCCATGTTGCCTTGCCAGGCCTTCCTATAGAATGGTGCCTACGATGCCTGTCTTTTCCTTGCATTGCCTTAACATGGTGCCCATTATGCCTCGACTTGCATTGCCTTGAGTTACCATGGTGCCCTTATTTCCCTGCCTCGCCTTGCCTAGTCTTGACTACCAGGGTGCCCATGGTGCTTTTCCATGCATTGCCTTGCCTTACCATGGTGACTTGGTTGCCTTTCCTTTCCTTGCATTACCATGGGGCCCATGGTGCCTTTTATTGTCTTGCTTTGCCTTACCATGCTTCTCATGGTACCTTCCTTTGCCTTATCTTGCCTTGCTTTGCATTACCATGTAGTCCATTGTACTCTGACTTGCCTTGCCTTCCCTTACCATGGTACACGTAGTACCTTCATTTGCCTTCCTTTGCAGTGCCTGTATTCACTTGTCTTTCCTTTCCATCGTGCCATTGGTGACTTGCTTTGCCTTGCCTTGCCTTACTTTTCTTTGCCTTGCCTTGAATGCCTTGCCTTGCATTGCCTTTCCATGGTGAATATGGTGCCTTGCCTTGCCATATCTTACCTTACCATGGTGTCCATTGTGTCTTTCCTTTCTTTGCCATGTTTGCATTATGATTGTGTCCATGTTTCCTTGCATTGCCTTATCATGGTGCCCATTGTGAGATTCCTTGCCTTTTGGTGCTTTTCTTAACATGGTGGCCAATGAATCTTGCCTTTGCCTTGCCTTAGTATGATGCTCCTAGTGCCTTGCTGTTCCTGGTCCTTTCCTAACCATGACACCTATGATGCCTTTTATTGCCTTGCCTTGCCTTGAATCCCAATGGTGTCCATAGTGCGTTTCCTTACCTTCCATTGCCTTACCATTTTCCCAAGGTGCCTTGACTCACCTTGCCTTTGCCATACTATGGTGCCTATGATGCATTGCCTTACTATTATTCTCATAGTGCTTTGCCTTCACATGACATACCATGGCAAACATGGTGCCTTGTCTACCATTGTTTTGCCTTACTATAGTGTCCATGGTGCTTTGTCTTGCCTTGACTTGCATTAACATGGTGCCCATAATGCCGTTCTTAGATTGCCTTGCCTTGCTTTGCCTTACCATGGAGCCCAATGTGCCTTGCATTGCTTTCCCTTACCATGGTGCACATGGTGCCTTGCCTTGCCATTCCTTGTCTTAACATGCTGCCCATGGTGCATTGCATTGCCTTGCCTTCCCATATCATAGGGCCCATTAAGGCATGTCTTGCCTTGCTTTACTTTACCATGCCACCCATGATGTCTTGCCTTGCTGTGCCTTCCCTTTCATTACCATGGTACCCATGGTACTTTGCCTTGCTTTGCCTTGCCTTACCATTGGGCCGCTGGTGGCTTGCTTCACCTCGACTTGCCTTACAATGGTGCCCATGATACCTTGCCTTGCCATGGGTAACCATGTGCCCATGGAGAGTTGTGTTGCCTTGCATTGCCATACCACGTTGCCCATGTTTGCTTCCCTCTCCTTCCCTTGCCTTAGCCTGGATCCCATTGTGCCTTGCCTTCCATTACTTTCCATTGCGTTACCAAGGTTTACATGGTGTGTTTGCTTGCCTTGCCTTGCCATAAAATTGTTCCCATGGTTCATTTTCTTGCCTTCAGTTGCCTTGTTTTTCCATGGTTCTCATGGCGAATTGTGTTGCCTTGCCTTGCTTTGCATTACTGTGGTGATTATGATGTTTTTCGTTGACTTGCCATGCATTATCATGTTGCCCATGGTGCCATCAGTTGTCTTGTGTTGGCTTTCATACCTTGGTGTCCATGGTGCCTCTACTTACCTTGAGTTACATTATCATGGTGTTCACGTTTTCTTGACTTGCCTTGCCTTTCTATTACTTGCCTTACAATGGTACCCATGCTGCCCATAGTGCCTTGTCTTTATTTGTCATGACTTATTACTGTGCCAATGGTGCCTTGCTTTGCCTTGCCTGGCTTTACCATGGTGCCCATGGTGCCTTGCCTTTCCTTGATTTACCATTGTGCCCATCGTGCCTTGCCTTGCCTTGTCTTCCCATTGTGACCATGGTGCCCTGTCCTGTCATATATTACCATAGTGCCCATGATGCCTTACCTTGTCATTACCTGCATTATCATGGTACCTAGGGAGACTTGCCTTGCCTTAGCTTTCATTGCCGTGCCTTGCCTTCTCTTGCTATGCCTTTCCTTACCATTGTATCTATTGATCCTTGCCTTGCCTTGCCTTGCCTTGCCTTAACACGGTGCCTATACTTCCTTGCCTTACTTTCCCTTACCATGGTGCTTTTGGTGCTTTGGGTTGCCTTGCTTTCCTTTATCATGTTGCCCATGGTGCATACATTGCTATGTCTTGCCTTACATGGGCCCCCATGGTGCCTTGACTTTCTCTGCCTTACCAGGGGCACATGGTGCCTTTCCATGCCTTGCCTTGCCCTACCATGGTGCCCATGGGTCGTTGCCTTGCTTTGCAGTGTCTTGTTTTGCTTTACCAATGTGCCGATTCTGCCTTGCCATGTCTTCCCTTGCCTATTATGTTTCCATAGTGCCTTTTCTTGCCTTACTTTACTATGGTGTCCATGATGCCTTTCCTTACCTTACCATCCTGCCCATGGTGCATTGGCTTAAATTGCCTTGCCTTCCCAGAGTGCTCATGGTGTCTTTCATTGCATTCCCTTGCATTGCCATGGTGTCCATGGTGCCCCATCTTGCTTTGCCTTTCCATAGTGCCCATGGTACATTGCCTTTCTTTGCCTTTCCGTGCCTTGTCTTGCCATGCCATGGTGTCCCTGGTGCATTTACATGCCTCACATTTCCTTTCCATGTTGACAATTGTTCCCTGCTTTGCCCTGCCTTGTTATACCTTAACATGGCACCCATGGTTGATTTTCTTACCTTGTGTTACCATGGTACCCATGGTGATTTCCCTTGACTTGCCTTATAATGTTGTCCATGGTGCCTTGCCTAGTCTTGTCACATCATGGTGCCATGTCGCCTTGCCTTTCCTTACCTTACCTTGGTGCCCATAATGCCTCAGCTTGCATTGTCTTGCCTTTCCATGGTGACTTTAATGCCTTGCCTTTCCTTGCCTTGTCTAGTCTTGTCTTACCAGGGTGCTCATGGTGCTTTGACATGTCTTGCCTTGCCTTACCATGGTGACTTTGTTGTTTTTCCACAATTTACATGGTGCCCACAGTGTCTTTTCTTGACTTTCCTTGCCTTGCCATAGTGCCCATGGTGCCTTGCTTTTCATCGCCTTACCATGGTGCACATGGGACCATACTATGCTTTGCCTTAACTCTCCATTGTGCACATGGCGACTTCCCTTGCTATATACTGCCTTGCCTTAACAGGGTGCCCATGGTGCATTGCCTGGCCTTATGTTACCATGGTGCCCATTGCACCTTGCCTTGCCTTGTTTTACCATGGTGTCTATGGTTTCTTGCCTTACCTTGCCTTGCCTCGACTTACTGTGTTGCACATGGTGCCTTGTCTTGCCTTGTTTTACCATGTTACCTATTTTTCCTTACCATGATGCCCATGGTGCCTTTTATTGACTTGTACTGCCTTAACATACTGCCATGGTGCCTTTCTTGCCTTACCTTGTCTTGCTTTGCAATACCATGGAGCCCATGGTGCCTTGACTTGCCTTGTCTTCCGTTATCATTGTCTACATAATACATTCCCTGGCCTTTCTTTGCAGTTCCTGCCTTCCCTTGAATTTACTGACCATGGTTCCAGTGGTGGTTTGTCTTGCCTTTACTTGTATTAACATGGTGTCCATGGTGCTATGCTTACCTTGCCTTGCTTTGCCTTACCATAGTGCCCAGGGTGCTTTGTGTTGCTTTGACTTACCATAGTGCACATGTTTCCATGTTTTGCCATGCCTTGCCTTAACATGTTACCAATGGTGCCTTGCATTGCCTCACCTTCCCCTACCATGGTGCCCATTGGAACGTGCATTGCCTTGCTTTACCATACTATGCTGCATATAGTGTCTTTTCTTGACTTTCCATAGTGTCTATTATGCCTAGGCATTCCTTGTCTTGCCTTACCATGGTGCCCATGGTGCCTTTCCTTGTCTTCCGTTGCCATACCATGGTGACCAGGGTGGCTTGCCTCTCCTTCACATGCCTTAGTCTGGTTCTGATTGTGCCTTGCCTTGCCTTGCCTTATGTTCCTTGCCTCACCAAGGTTCCCATGGTGCCTTGCCTTGCCTTGTCATACCATGGTTGCCACGGTTCACTTCCTTGCCTTGCCTTGGCTTACTTTTCCCTGGTTCCCATGGTGAATTGCGTTGCCTTGCCTTACTTTGCATTACCGTGGGGATTATGGTGTTTTGCCTTGCCTTGCTATGCATTACCATGTTGCCTATGATGTCTTGTGTTTCCTTGCATTGCCTTTCCTTACCATGATACCCATGGTGTGTTTACTTGCCTTGCTTTGCTTTATAATCGTGCCCAAGTTGTCTTGTGTTGCCTTGCCTTGCTGTGCCTTGCCTTATGATGGTGCCCATGCTGCCAATGTTTCCTTGCCTTTCCTTGCCATTAGTTAGTTACTATTTTATCAATGTTGTCTTGTTTTGTCTTGCCTTGATATACCATGGTGGTCATGGTGCTTGGCCTTACCTTGCCTTACCATACTGCCCATGGTGCCCTGCTTTCTGTTACTTTTCCATTGTGCCCATGGTGTCCTTTCATTCCCTACCTTACCATGGTGCCCGTGATTCCTTATCTTTGTTTTTCCCTAACCTACTATTTTGCTCATTTAGAGCTGCCTTGCCTTACCTTTCATTCCCTTGCCTTGCATTGTCCTGCCTTGCCTTGCCTTCTCTTGCCTTGCCTTGCTTTAACATTGTACAGATGTTTCCTTGCCTTGTCTTACCTTACCATGGTGCCTATAGTGCCCTGTTTTGCTTTACCTTACCATGGTGCCTATGATGTATTGTCTTGCCTTGCCTTGCATTATGATGGTGCCCATGGTGCCTTGCATTGCCTTGTCTTGCATTGTCTTACCTTAACATTCTGTCCATGGAGAGCTGCCTTGAATTACATTAACTTTCCTCCCACTTCCATGTTCCTTATGGTGCATGCCTTGCCGTGCATTGCCTTAACTGGGTGCCCATGGTGCCTTGCCTTTTCTTCCCTTACCAAGAGGTACACGGTGCCATGGCTTGTGATAGCATGCTACCTACAATGCCTTTCCTTTCCGTGGCTTGCCTTGACCTACCAAGCTGCACATGGCACCTTGACTTACATTGCCTTGCCTTGTCTCGCTTTGCCAAGGTGCCATTGTGCCTCGCCATGTCTTTCCTTATCTTATGATGATGCTCAGTGTGCCTTGCCTTCTCTTCTGTGGCCTTGCCTTTCCATGGGAACCATGATGCCTTTCTTTGAATTACCAGGCTTTCCATGGTTCCTTGGCTTGCTTTGTCTTGCCTTCCCACAGTACCCATGATGTCTTGACTTGCCTTCCCTTGTCTTACCATGGTAACCATGGTTCCTTGCCTTGCCTTATCATGCTGTCCATTGTGAGTTCCTTCCCTTGCTGTGCTTTCCCTATCATGGTGCCCAATATGCCTTGCCTTGCCTTTCCATGTTGCTTATGGTGAGTTGTCATGCCTGGCCTTGTTTTACAATGATGCCTATTGTGCCATGTGTGGCTTTGCCTGGCCTTGCCTTGCCTTGCCTGACCTTGTCATACCATGATGCCCATGGTTCCTTGCCTTGCCTTTCCCTGCCTTACCATAGTACCTTTGGCGACTTGCCTTGCCTTACATTTCAGTGCCTTGTTTGTCCTAGTTTTGCCTTCTCTTGCCTTGCCTTGTCTTACAGTTGTGCTCATTGTTCCTTGCCTTGCCTTGCCTTACTGCGATGCCTATAGTGTCTTGAGTTGCTTTGTCTTACCATGGTTCCTATGATGCCTTGGCTTGCCTTGCCTTGCATTACCGTGGTGCCCGTGGTGTCTTGCATTGCCTTGACTTAAAGTTGTGTCCATGGAGAGCTGCCTTGCCGTGCCTTATGTTGTCTTCCACTTTTATGTTGCCCATGGTGCATGCCTTGTTGTGCCTTGCCTTACCTGGGAGCCCGTGGTGCCTTGCCATTTTTGGCATTACCAAAAGACATCTGGTGACTTTCCTTGGCTTGAATTGTCCTACCATGATGTCTATAGCACCTTGCCTTCTTTTGCCTTGCCTTGTCTTGCTTTACCAATGTGCCCATAGTGCTTTGCCTTGCCTTATGATCTTGCCTTGCCTTATGATGTTGCCATGGTGCATTGCCTTGCCTTGCATGGTCTTGACTTACCATGGTGTCCATGCTGCCTTACCTTGCCTTACCATGTTTCCCATGGTGACTTGGCTGCCTTGCCTTGTCTTCCCACAGTGCACATGGTGTCTTGCCTTACCTTACCTTGCCTTACCGTAATGGCCATGGTGCATTACCTTGCCTTTCTTTGCCTTGTCTTACCTTGCCATGGTGTCCATGGTGCATTCAAATGTCATGTTTTGCCTTTTCCTGTTGCCTAATGTGCCTTGCCTTGCCTTGCTTTGCTCTTTCTTAACATTGTTCCCATTTTCCTTTGTCTTGCCTTGCATTATCATGATATCCATACTTCCTTTCCTTTCCTTACCATGTTGCCCATGGTGCCTTTCCTTGCCTTGCCTTACCATGATGCCCATGGTGTTTTACCTTGTCTTACATTACCATGGTGCCTATGGGACCTTGCCTTGCCTTACCTTGCGGTACCTTATTACCTATGATGTCTTTCCTTTCCTTGACTTTCCATACTATGTTACCCATAATGCCTGAACTTGCATTGTCTTGCCTTACCATGGTTTCCTTATTGCCTTGCTATACCTTGCTTTGCTTAGCCTTGATTTACCAGGGTGCCCACGGTACTTTGACATGGCTTGCCTTGCCTTACCGTGATGATTTTGTTGCCTTGCTTTCATTGCTTTGCCTAGACTTCTTTACATGCAGCCCACAGTGCCTGTTCCTGACTTTCTATGTCTTTCCATGATGCCCATGGTGCCTTGAATTGCCTCACCTTACCGTGGTGCCCATGGGAACTTACCATGCCTTGCCTTTCCTTTCTGTTGTGCCCATGGTGCCTTCTCTTGCCATGTCTTCCCTTTCCATATCATGGTGCCTATGATGCCTTTCCTTTCTTTGTCATGCCTTACTATGGTGCCCATAATGTGTTGACTTCCATTACCATTCATTACCATGAGCTTATTGCCTTGCCCTGCCTTGCCTATTTTTGATTTACCAGATTTCCTTTGATGCTTTAACATGCCTTGCCTTGCTTTACCATGCCGACTTTTTTGCCTCCCCCTTCCTTGCTTTGCCTTGCCATCCTTTACATTGTTAGTACAGTGCCTTTTCCTGACTTTTCTTGCCTTACCATGGTGCCCATTGGGCCTTATGTAGCTTCCCATTACCATGGTGCCCATGGCTCCCTACTATTCCTTGCCTTGTCTCTCCATTTTGTCCATGTCGCTTACCCTTGCCATGTCTTCAATTGCCTTACCATTTTGCCCATGGTGGCTCACTCAACTTGCATTGCCATATCATGGTGTCTTGTATGCATTGCCTTACTATGAAGCCCATAGTGTTTTGCCTAGCCACGCCTTACCCTGGTACCCATAGTGCTTTGCCTTGCCTTGTTTTGCCTTACTGTGGTGCCCATGGTGTTTGTTTTGCCTTGACTGGCATTAACTTGGTGCCCATGGTGCCATGATTGCCTTGTCTTGCTTTGCTTACCATGGTGCTCAGTGATGCTTGTGTTCCTTTGCCTTACCATGGTGCACATGTTGCCTTGCCTTGATGTGACCTGCCTTAACATGTTGCCCATGTTGCATTGCACTGTTTAACTTCCCCTATCACGGTGCAAATTGGAACCTGCCTTGCTTTGCTTTACCTCACCATGATTCCCGTGGTGCCTTTCCTTGCAATACCATTTCCTGAATGACTGTGGTACCCATGGTGCTTTGCCTTGCTTTGCCTTCCCTTACCTTGGGACTCATGGTAGCTTGCCTCACTTTGACTTGCCTTATCATGGTTCCTATGATGCATTGCTTGCCTCGCCTAACCATACATCCATAGTGACTTGCCTTGCCTTGCATTCCCTTGCTTTGTCATGGTGCCAATGCGCATTTGCCTTGCCTTACCATGGTGTCCATAGTGTGTATGCTTACCTTACCTTGCCTTACAATGGTGCCCATGGTGCCTTGACTTGCCTTGGGTTGCCATACCATGGTGCCCAAACTGCCTTGCCTCCTTTTCATTGCCTTACATTGATTCCATTGTGCCTTGTGTTGCCTTACTTTACTCTGCCTTACCGTTTTTACCATGGTGCCCATGGTGAATTTCTTTCACTTGCCTTGCCTATCATGGTGTCCATGTTGTCTTGCCTTGCTTTGCCTAGTTGTGCCTTGCCTTACAATGGTGCCCATGCTGCCAATTGTGTCTTGCCTTTTTTTTGCCATGCCTTACTACTGTACCAATGTGCCTTGCTTTGTCTTGTCTTGCCTTACCATGGTGCCCATCGTGCCATGCCTTACCATAGTCCCCATGGTGCCTTGCTTTGCCTTGCCTTGCGTTGTCTGGCTTTAACATTTTGCCCATAGAGAGCTGCCTTGCCTTTCCTTAACTTGTCTTGTTTTGCCTTATTATGGTGCCCATGGCGCCTTGCCATGCCTTGCTTTGCAATACCATGGTGCCTATGATGCCTTTCCATTCCTTGCCTTGCCTTACCATGGTGCCCATAATGCCTCAACTTCATTGCTTTGCTTTACCATTGTGCCCTTATTGCCTTGCCTTGACTTACCTTGCATAGTCTTTATTTACATGGATGTCTATGGTCCTCCAACATACCTTGCTTTGCCTTACAATGATTACTTTGTTGCCTTGCCTTTCCTTGTTTTGTTTTGCCTTTCTTTACATGGTGCCCACCGTGCATTTTCATGACCTTCCTTGTCTTTCCATGGTAACCATGGTGCCTTGTGTTGCCTCGTCTTACTGTGCTTCTCAAGCACAATACCAAGCATTTCTTGCCTCTCCATTGTGCCCAAGATGCCTTCCCTTACCATGTCTTGCCTTTCTTTATCATGGTGTACGTGGTGCCTTACTTTGCCTTACATTACCATGGTGCCATGGTTCCTTTCCTTTCCTTGCCTTGCCTTGCCTTCCCTTACAATGTTGCCCATGGTGACCTGCCTTGCCTTACATTTCATTGCCTCACTTTGAATTGACTTGCTTTCTCTTGCTTTGCCTTTCCCTACCATTGTACCCATGGTTCCTTGCCTTGCCTTGCCTTATCATGGTACCTATAGTGTGCCTTGCCTTGCTTTGCATTACCATGTTGACTATCATGCCTTGGCTTCCTTTTCCTTGCTTTATTATGATATCCATGGTGCCTTGCCTTACCATGTTGCCCATGATGCTTTGCCTTCCCTTGCCTTACAATGGTCAATGTGGTGCCTTGCCTTGCCATACCATGGTGCCAAAAATGTCTTTCCTTTCCTATCCCTATCTTGCCATGGCACCCATAATTCCTCGACTTCCATTGCCTTGCCTTACCATGGTGCCCTTAGTGCATTGCCTTGCCTTGTTTAATCTTGACTTACCAGTGTTCCCATGGTGCTTTAAGATGCCTTGCCTTGCCTTATCATGATGACTTTGTTTCCTTGCCTTTCCTTGCTTTACCTTGCCTTCCTTTACATGTTGCTAACAGTGCCTTTTCCTGTCTTTGCTTGCCTTACCATGGTGCCCATGGTGTCTAGTGTTACCTCGTCTTACAATGGTGCCCATGGCTCATTACCATGCCTTGCCTTGCCTCTTCATGGTTCCCATGTGACCTTCCCTTGCCATGACTTTCTTTGCCTTATCATGGTGCCAGTGGTGCTTTGCCTTGCCATAGGTTACCATGGTACCCATGGCACCATGCTTTCCCTTCTTTTACCATGGTGTCTATGGTTGCTTGCCTTGCCTTGCCTTGCATTACCATGTTGCCCATGGTGCCTTGATTTACCTTGCCTTACCATGGTGCCTACATTGCCTTAGCTTCCCTTGCCTTACCGTGGTGCCCAAGGTGCTTTTAATTGCCTTACCCTGGCTTACCATGTTGCTCATGATGCCTTGTCTTGCCTTACCTCCCCTTACTTTGCATTATCATGGAGCTGATGGTGGCTTGACTTCCCTTGCATTCCATTACCATGGCACACATAGTATGTTCCCTTGCCTTGCTTTGCATTGTCTACCTTCCCTTGCCTGGCCTTACCATGGTGTCAGTGCTGTTTTGCTTTGCCTTCCCTTGCCTTATCTTATCTTGCTTTACTTTGCCTTGCCTTCCCATAACCAATATAGTGACCTCCCTTGCCATTCTTTGCCTTATTATCATGTCCACTGTTTCTTGCTTAGACTTTCCTTTTCATAGTGCCCATTGTAAGAGTCTCTTCATTGCTGTGCTTTCCTTACCATGGTGCCTAATATGACTTGCCTTGCCTTGCATTACAAGGATGCTCATGGTGCATTGCCTTGTCTGGCTCTTCCTTACAATAATGCCCATGGTGCCTTGCATTGCCTTTCCTTGCCTCCTTTCCCATGGTGCCCATCGTGCCTTGCCTTGTATTGCCATGTCTTACCATAGTGAACATGGTGTCTTGATTTGCTTTGTCTTGCCATATCATCGTGCCTATGATCCATTGCTTTACCATGATGCTGATTGTACCATGCCTTACCATGTCTTACCATCATACCCATCTTGCATTACCTTGCCTTCTTTTGCTTTACTATGGTGCCCATGTTGATTTGTCTTGCCCTTGACTTGCACGAACTTGGTGCCTATAGGTCAACACTTGCCTTGTCTTTCCTTGCTTTGCCTTATCATGGTGCCCAGGGTGACTTGCGTTGCTTTGCATTAACATCGTACGCATGTTGCCTTGCCTTGCCATGATTTGCCTTTAATGTTGCCCATGGTATATTGCATTGACTTACTTTCCCATACCATAGTGCCCATTGGGACGTGACTTGCCTTGTGTTACCTTGCCATGCTGACCATGGTTCCTTGCCTTGCCCTGTCTTCTCTTTTATTACCATGGTGCCATGTTTTGCCTTGTTTTGCCTTGTGTTATCATGAGACACATGGTGGCTTACCCTCCTTGACTTGTCTTACTATGGTGCTCATGATGCCTTGCCTTGCCATGCCTAATCATACACCCATTGTGAGTTGCCTTACCTTGAATTCCCTTGCTTTACCACAGTGCCCATATTCCATTGCCTGGCTTACCATGGGGCCCATAGTGCCAAGGCTTTCCTTACCTTGCCTTACAATGGTTTCCATGGTGCCTTTCCTTGCGTTGCCTTGTGCTGTCATACCCTGGCGCCCACCTCTGCTTTACTTGCCTTAATCTGGTTAACATTGTGCCTTGCATTGCCTTTCTTTGCCTTTTTTTTACCAAGTTTCCCATGGCGCCTTGCCTTGTCTTGCATTGCCATACCATGGTTTCCATGGTTCATTTCCTTGAATTGCGATGCCTTGCTTTCTCATAGTTCCCACAGAAAATTGTGTTAACTTGCCTTGCTTTTCATAACCACAGTGATTATGGTGTTTCATCTTGCCTTGCATTCCCATGCATTACCATGTTGCCCATGGTGCCATGTGTTGCCTTGCATTGCCTTTCCTTACAATGGTGCCCAGGACACATAGTCCTTTTCTGTTTCTTGCCTTGCCCTACCGTGTTGCCCATGGTTCCCTACCTTGCATTGCCTTGCAATGGCACCACTGGCATGGCAACATGTGCCCCATCATAAGGCAAGGCACAGCAAGGCAAGGCAAGGTAGCACAACGTGTGCACCATGATAAGGCATGGCAAGGCAAAGCAATACTAATCACCCTTGGCACCATGCTAATTCAAAGCAAGGCAAGACAAATCAAGCAAGACAACATGAGAACCATTTCAACTCAAGTCAAGTCAAGACAAAGCACTATCGGCAGCATGGTAAGGCAAGGCAAGACAAAGCAAGCCACCACTGGCACAATAATAAGTCCTGGCATGGAAAGGCAAAGCACCATAGGCAGCATAGGCACCATTGTAAGGCAAGGGCACACAAGGCAAGTCAAGTCAAGGCCACATGGGCACAATGAAAAGACAAAGCAATGCAAGTAAAGTAACCATGTGTGCCATGGTAAGGAAAGGCAAAACAAGGCAACAAAAGGAACCATGGGCAACATGATAAATTATGGCAAGGGAAGGCAAAACACCACAATCACCATGGTAAAGCAAAGCAAGGCAAGGCAACCTGATTCAACATGGGAATAATGGGACAACAAGGAAACACAAGGAAAGGAAATGAATCAAGGAAACCATGGAATGGTAAGGCAAGGCAAGGCACCATGAGAATATTTGTAAGGCAAGGGGAAGTAAGGCAAGACAAGGTATCATGGACACCATTGTAGGGCAAAGTAAGACAAGCCTAGACACTATGCACACCATAATAAGGAAAGGCCAGAGAGAATGGACACCATGGTAAAGCAAGGGAATGCAAGGCAAGGCTAGTCACCATAGTCATATGATTAGGCAAGGCAAGAAAAGGCATCATGGGCACCATGGTAAGATAGGCAAGGGTGAGGCAAGCAACCATGAGCCCATGGAAAGGCAAGGCAAAGCAAGGCAAACCACCATGAGTATCATGGTAATGCAAGAGAAGGCACTGTTACACAGGGCTCCATGGGCAGCATGGTAAGATAAAACAAGGCAAGGCACATCCCAATAGACAATATTGCAGGGGAAGGTAAGGGAATGCAATGCACCATGAGCAATGGGTAAAGGCAAGAAATAGCGATTCAAGGCAACATGTGCACCATGGTAATGTAAAGCAACGCAAGTTTTCCTGACACTTGTAAGGTAAGGCAAGACAATTTAAGCTTGGCATCATGGACACACGATGTCAATGCAAGTCAAGGAAAGACAAAGCATCATGGGCACCATACTAAGGCAAAACAAGGCAAGCCAAGGCATAATGGGTACCATTGTAAGGCACAGCAAGGCAAGGCACTATGGCCATCATAGTAGGCCATTGAATCATGGAAACAATGGCATGGCAATTCAAGGTAAGTCAAGGCACCACTGGCACCATGGTAAGGCAAGGGAAGTCAAGGAAAGGCACTGCAAGGAAGTCAAGGAAAGGCAATGCAAGGCACCATAGGCATTATGGCAAGTCAAGAACAGGCAAGGCAAGGCACCATGAGCATCATGGTAATGCAAGACAATTCAAGGAACATTGGACACCATGTAAAGGAAAGCATGGAAAGGCAAGGAAACTCACAATGGGCACCAAGATTAGACAAATCAAGGCATGGAATAATTGACACCATGGTAAGCAAAGCATGACAAGGCAAGGAAAGGAACAATGGGCACCATGGTAAGGCAAGGCATGGCAAGGTACAGCAAGGTAAGGCAAAGCAAGGTAAGGCAAGGCAAGGCACCTCTGGCACCATGGTGCCAAGGGATGACAGGAACTGCAAAGAATGACCAGAGACCATGCTATGCACACCATGGTAAGAGAAGGCATGGGTAGTCAAGGCACCATGGGCTTCATGGTAATGCAAAGCAAGGCAAGGTAAGGTAAGACAAGACACCATGGGCAGCATTGTAAGGCAGGGCAAGACAATAAAAGGCAGGAAGGGCACCATTATAGGGCAAGGAAACTTAAGGCAACATAGGCATGATGGTAAGGGAAGGCATTAAGGGCAACATCTTAAGGTGAGGCAAGTCAAGGCAAGGCAAGGAAATATAGGCACCATGGTAATAAAAAGGCAAGGCAAGGAGCCATGGGCACCAGAAAACCTAAAGCAAGGCAATGCACCACGGGCACCATGGCAAGACATGGCAAGGGAAGGCACTAGGGGCACAACGGTTATGCAAGGCAATGCATGGGAAGAAGCCATGTGTACCAAGGTAAGGCAAGTCAACCCAAGACACCATGGCCGCAATGGTAAGTCAAGGAATGTCAGGAAAAGGCACTGTGGGCACCATGTAAAGGATGGCAATGCAAATCAAGGAAAGAAAAGTCAACAAAGTCAACATGGTAATGCAAAGCAAGGCATATCAAAGCACCATGGGTACTCAGGTAAATCAAGACTAGGCAAGGAAAGGAAAGGCAATAAAGGCACCATGGTAAGGCAAGGCAATGCAATTTGAGATATGAGCAAAATGGTAAGACAAGGCAAGGAAAGGAAATGCATCGTAGGCAACACGTTATGACAAGGAAAGGCAACGCAAGGCAACATAATCCCCAAAGTAAAGCAAGGCAAGGCAGGGCACCAAGAGTAACATTGTAAGGCCTGGCAAGGCAAGGTACCATTTGCAACATTGTAGAGTAAGGCAAGGGAAGGCACTATGGGTCCCATGATAACGCAAAGAAAGAAAAAGGACCATTGGAACCTTGTTAATGCAGAGCAAGGCAAGGCAATTCAAGGAAAAATTGGCAACACGGAAAGGCAAATCAGGGCATGCGAATGTACTATGGACAGCATTGTAAGGCAAGGCAATGAAAGGAAAGGCAAGGGAAGACACCATGGCTACCATGAAAAGGCAAGGAAAGGCAAGGCAAGACACCATGGGCATTGTGGGAAGGCTAGGCAAGGCAAGCTAAGGCACTATGGGCAACATGGTAAAGCAAGGAAAGGCTCCATGGACACCATGATAAAGCAAGCACACCCAAGGCAAGGAGAAGCAAAATGGGCCCCATCATAAGGCGAGGCAAGGCATGGAAAGGGACCAGGCACACATTGGTAAAGAAAGACAAGGCATGGCAATGAAAGGCAAGGTGAGATGTGCACCATGGTAGGGCAAGACAAGGCACACAATGGTGCCATGTGCTCCATGGTATGGCAGGGAAAAACAAGGCACCATGGGCACCCAGGTAAGGCAAGGCACAACAATGCTTGCATCATGGGCAAAATGGAAGTGGAAGGCAAGATAAGTCAAGGCAATTCAGCTCTCCATGGGCATATCATTAAGGCAAGTCAACACAATGCAAAGCAAGAAAATGCACCATGGGCACCATGGTAAGGCAAGGCAAGGCAAGACAAGGCACTATAAGCACCGTGTTAAGGCAAAGCAAGGCAAGGCACTGTAGGTGCAGTGATGAGGGAAGTCAAGGCAAGGAACAATGGGTACAATGGTAAGGCAAATCAAGACAAGAGAAGGCAAGGCAAAGCAATGAATGGTAAGGCAAGACAGGTCAGCATGGGTGCCATGGTAAGGCACGGAAAGGCAAGCAAAGACACCATGGGTGCCATGTAACTTTAGGGCACAACAGAGCACAATGGGAGGGCAATACAAGACAAGCCTCCCTGGTCACAATGGGAAAGCAAGGCAAGGCACCATGAGCATCATGGCAAGGCAAGGCAAGACAAAGTATGGCAACATTGGCACAATAGAAAGGCATGGCAAGGAAAGACAAGGCTCCATGGGCAGCATGGGCCCTATCATAAGGCAAGGCACAGCAAGGCAAGGCAGCACAAGATGTCCACCATGATAAGGCATGGCAAGGCAAGAAAGACACCATGGGCACCATGATAAGGAAAGGGAACATAAGTCTACACAAGGCAACATGTGCAACATGATTACACATGGCAAGGCAAGGGAAAACATCATAAACACCGCAGTAATGCAAAGCAGGGCAAGAAAACGATATTTGCCATGGGAAACATGGTAAAGCAAGGCAACACAAGGCAAGGAAATTAACCTTGGGAACCCTATTGTGGCAAGAAAAGGCAAGGCAAGGCCCCATGGAATCTTGGTAAGGAAAGGGAAAGTAAGGGCCAGGCAAGGCACAATGTGAACCAGGCTAAGACAAGTGAAGGAGAAGCAAGCCACCATGGGCACCATGGTATGGCAAGGTAAGGCAAGCCTAGGCACTCTGGGCACCATGATAAGGCAAGGCAATGTACCATGTTCACCATGGTAAAGCAAAGGAATGCAAGGCAAGGCAAGTCACCATGTATGTATGTTTAGTCAAGGAAAGAAAGACATCATGGCCACTATGGTAAAGCATGCCAAGGTGAGGCAAGGAACCATGCGCTTCATGGGAAGGCAAGGAAAAGCAAGGAAAAACACCATGGGCACCATGGTAATGCAAGGGAAGGCACGACTATGCAAATCATCATGTGTATCTTGGTAATGTAAAGCAAGGCAAGGGACTTTCTAATGGGAAGTATGGTAGGGGAAGGTAAGTTAATGCAATGCACCATGAGCAACCATGTTAAGGCAAGGCGTGGCAAAAAAAGGCAACATATGCACCATGGTGAGTCAAAGCAACACAAGACATCCTGGTCACAATTGTAAGGCAAAGCAATATAAGGCAAGGCAAGCATGACACCATGGGAAACATGTTAATGCGAGTTAAGACAAGATAAATCATAATGTTCACCACAGTAAGGCTAAAAAAGGCAGCACAAGGCACCATGGGTACCAAGGTATGGCATGGCAATGTAAGGTCATATGGGCATCATAGTAAGGCAATGCAACATAGGTCCTATACTATGGCAAATCAAGACAAGTCAAGGCACCATGGGCACCATGGTAAGGCAAGGGAAAGTAAGGCAAGGTACCATGGGAAACTTGGTAAAGAAAGACAAGGCAAGGCAAGGTGCCATGGGCACCATGGTAACGCAAGGTAAAGCAACGGACCATGGGCCACATTTTAAGGCAGACAATGGCAAAGCAAGGGAAAGTACAATTAGCAATGTTGAAAGGCAAATCAAGGCATGTGAATGCACGATGGACACCTTAGCCAGGCAAGACAAGGCAAGGAAAGACAAGGAAAGGCACCATGGCCACCATAATAAGACAAGGGAAGGGAAGGCAAGACACTCTGGGCATTGTGGGAAGGCTAAACAAGGCAAGCCAAGGAATCATGTGCAGCATGGTAAAGCAAGGCAAAGCACCATGGAAACCACGGTAAGGCAAGGTCATGCAAGGCAATGCAAGGCACCATGGGCCACATAATAATGCAAAGCAAGACATGGCAAAGTACCACGTGCGTATTAGTAAAGCAAGACAAGGAAAGACAATGTATGGCAATGTGCCATGGGCACCATAGTAGGGCAAGGCAAGCCACAGAAAGGCACCATGTGTCCCCTGGTAAGGCAAGGAAATGAAAGGCACCATGGGCACACAGGTAAGGCAATGGATGGCAAGGCATACACCATGGGCAACATGGAAGTGAAAGGCATATTAAGGCAAGGCAAGGCAGGTTTTCATGGGCACAAATTTAAGGCAAGGTAACGCAAGGCAAGGCAATGCAAGGCACCATGAACACCATGGTAAGACGAAGGCAAGACACTCTGGTAAGGCAAGGCAAGTCATGGAACCATGGGTGCAATAATAAGGCAAGGAAAGGCAAGAGAAGGCAAGACAAGACAATGCAATGAAAGATAAGGAAAGGCAAGGGAAGGCAAGACAAGACAATGCAATGAAAGATAAGGAAAGGCGAGTCGCCGAAGGCAACATAGTAAAGCAGGAAAAGGCAAGGTAAGGCATTATGGGCAGGACTAAAGGGTAGGGCACGACAGGAAATCATGGGCACAATGGGAAGGCAAGGCAAGGCACCATGGGCACAATGGCAGAAAAGACAAGGAGCCATGAGTACCATGATAAGGTGAAGCAAGACAAACAAAGACACAACTGGCAAAATATGAATGTATGGTATGGAAAGGCAAGGAACCAGTGGCAGCATGGTCACCACTGTAAGGCAAGGAACAACAAGGCAAGACAACATAGGCACAATGATAAGGAAAGGCAAGGCAAGTAAAGGCACCATGGGCACCATGGTAAGGAAAGCCAACAAAAGACAACACAAAGCTCCATGGGCAACTTGGTAACACATGGAAAGGCAATGCAAAACACCGTAATCACCACGGTCATACAAAGCAAGGCAAGGCAATGCAATTTGCCACAGGTACCATGGGAAAGTAAGGCAACACAAAGCATGGAATAAAACCTTGGGAACCATGGTTTAGTAAAGCAAGGCAGGCAAGGCACCATGGTGACTTCGGAAAGGCAAGGATTGTAAGGCAAGACAAGGCACAATGGCAACGAGGTTAAGTCAACTTAAGGAGAGGAAAGACACCATAGGCAACATGGTAGGACAAGCAAGGCAAGGTAAGTCACCATAGGCACCATTGTAAGGCATGATAAGGCAAGCCTAGGCACTTTGGGCACCATGATAAGGCAAGGCATGGTAATGGAAGGGAAGGCACAGCTATGCAAAGCACATGTGCATCATGATAATATAAAGCAAGCCAAGGGACTTCCCATTGGGAAGTAGGGTAGGTCAATGTAAGTTAATGCAATGCACCATGAGCAACCATGTTAAGGCAATGCATGGCAAGAAAGGGCAACATGTGCACCATGGTAAGTCAAAGCAACACATGGCACCCTGGACACAATTGTAAGTCAAAGCAGTGTAAGGCAAGGCAAGCATGACACCATGGGCGACATGTTAATGCAAAGTAAGGAAAGATAAATCACCATGGACATCATAGCAAGGATAAGCAAGGCAACGCAAGGCATCATGGGTACCAATGAAAGGCGTGGCAAGGTAAGGTACTATGTGCATCATAGTAAGGTAATGCAATGTAGGCCCCATGCTACGGCAAATCAAGGTAGGTCAAGGCACCATGAGCACCATGGTAAAGCAAGGGAAGGCAAGGCAAGGCACAATGGGCACCATGGTAATGCAAGGCAAAACAAAGTACCATGGGCAACAATTTAAGGCAGACCATGGCAAGTTAAGGGAAGGCAAAATTAACAACATGAAAAGGCAAACAAAGGCATGTGAAAACACCATAGACACCATGGCAAGGCAAGGCAAGGCAAGGAAAGACAAGGCGAGGCACCATGACCACCACGCTACGGTAAGGCTAGGCAAGTAAAGGCACCATAGGCAACTTGGTAACGCATGGAAAGGCAAGGCAAAACACTATAGTCACCATGGTAATGCAAAGCAAGGCAAGGAAACACAATTTCTCATGGGAATATGGGAAAGCAAGGCAACACAAAGCATGGAAATGAACATTGGGAACCATGATATGGCAAAGCAAGGCATCATGGGAGCCTTGGAAACGCAAGGGAATGTAAGGTGAGGCAAGCCACAATGGGAACGAGGTTAAGGCAAGTTAAGCAGAGGCAAGGCACCACCATGTGCAACATGGTAGGGCAAGGCAAGGCAAGGCAGCATGGGCACCATTGTATGGCAAGGTAAGGAAAGCCTAGGCACTATGGGCACCATGGTAAGGCAAGGCAAGGGAGCATGGGCATCATGGTAAAGCAAGAGAATGCAAGGCAAGGCAAGTAACTATTGGTGTATGGTTAGGCAAGGCAGCAAAGCACCATGGATACTATGTTAATGCAAGGGACCTCATGATAAAGAAAGGCACCATGGGCAGCTTGGTAAGGCAAGGAAAGGCATCATGGACACCACTGTAATTCACGCCAAGGCAAAGCAAGTCACCACGTGCCCCATGGTATGGCAAGGCTAAGCAAGGCACCATGGGAACCATGGTAATGCAAGGGAAGGCACGGGAAAGCAAGTCACCATGGGCAGCATGGTAAGGTAAAGCAAGGCAAGGAAAGCCCCAGTGGTCACTATTGTAGCAACATGTTAAAGGAAAGCATGGCAAATCAAGGCAACATGTGCACCATGATAAGGCAAAGCAATGGAAGGTACACTGGGCAACATTGTAAGGCAAAGCACGGCAGTGCAAAGCAAATATGGCACCATGGGCGCAACGTTAATGGAAGTCAAGGTATGGCAAAGCACCATGGAACCATAATAAGGCAAAACAAAGCAAGGCAAGGCACCATTGGAATCATGATAAGTCATGACAAGGCAGGGCACCTTGGGTATCATATTAAATCAATGAATCATAGACACCAGGATATGACAAGACAACTCAAGGCACCATGTGCACCATGGTATGGCAAGGACAGGCCAGGAAAGGCACCATGGGCACCATGAGAAGGCAAGGCAAGGCAAAGAAATGCAAGGCACCACAGGCATCATGGTAAGCCAATGCAGCATGAACACCATTGTTATGCAAGGAAAGACAAGGGACCATGGGTGCCATGATAAGGCAGAGCAAGGCAAAGCAAGGCGAGGCACAACTGGAAACATGGAAATGCAAAGCAAGGCATGTGAATGCACCGTGGACACCATGGCAAGGCCAACTCAGTAAGGAAAGGCAAAGCAAGACACCATGGCCAACATGACAAGGGAAGGTAAGACACAATGGTCACTGAGGGATGGAAAGTATGGAAAGCTAAGGCACCTTTGGCAGCATGGTAAGGCAAGTCGAGTCACCGTGGACATGATGGTAAGGCAAGGTCATGCAAGGCAAGGCAAGGCATGATGGGAAACATCATAAAGTAAGGCAAGGCGTGGCAAGGCACCATGAACACATTGGTAATGCAAGACAAGGCAAGGCAATGCAAGACAAGGTGCCACAGGCACCATGGTAGGTCAGGACAAGCCACAGAAAGTCACCATAAGGCCATGGTAAGGAAAGGAAAGGCAAAGCACTGTGGGCACCAAGATAAGGCAAGGCACAGCAAGGCATACACCATGGGAACCATGATGCCTATGTTGCCTTTCTTTCACTTGCCTTATAGTGGTGCCATGGTGCATTTTATTGCCTTGTTGTGCTTTACCATGCTGCCCATGGTGTCTTACCCTTCCTTGCCTTACATTGCCTTGCTTTGCATTACCATGCAGCCCATTGTGCCTTACCTTGCCTTACATTACCATGGTGCCCATCGTGTCTTGTTTTGCCTTGCCTTGTTTAACCATGGTACCTATTGATCCTTGTCTTTCCTTGCCTCTCCATACCATGTTACCTATGCTACCTTGCCTTGCGTTTCGATATGATGCTGCCCATGCTATCCATGGTTCCTTACCTTTTCTAGACATACCTTATTATTATGCCAAAACTGCCTTGATCTGTCTTGCTTTGTCTTACCATGGTGCCCATGGTGCCTTGCCATGTCTTGCTTTCCCATGTTTGCCCATGATTCCTTGCCTTGGCTTGGCTTCCTATTGTGTCCATTGTGCTCTGTCATGCCTTACACTAACATGGTGCCCATGGTGCCTTACCTAGCCTTTCCCTGCCTTACCATGGTGCTCATTGCGACTTGCCTTGTCCTACTTTTCATTGCGTTGCCTTCCTGTGCCTTCTCTTGCCTTGCCTATGCATTATACCCATGGTTTCTTGCCTTGCCTTGCCTTATCACACTGCCTGTAGTGTCTTGCCTTGCTTTGCCTTATAATTGTGCCTATGGTGACATGGTTTGCCTTGCCTCTCCTTACCTTTGTGCCCATGGTGCCTGTACTTGCCTTGCCTTGCCTTATCATGGTGCCCATGTTGACATGCCTTTCCTTTTCTTACTGTGCCTTGCCTTACGATGGTGCCGCAGCCACCCTTGGTGCCTTGCCTTTCTTTGAAATGCCTTATTACAGTGCCAATGGTACCTGGCTTTGTCTTACCGTTTATTAACATGGTGCCTTGCCTTGCCTTGCCTTGCATTCGATGGTGCCTATTGTGCCTTACCTTTCATTTCACTGCCTTCCCATGTTGCCCATGGCAACATGCCTTGCATTACATTTAATTGCCTTTCCCGGCCTTGCCTTCTCTTGCCTTGCCTTGCATTAACATTGTACCCATGGTTCCATGCCTTGCTTTCCCTTACCACGGTGCCTATAGTGCCTTGCCTTGCTTTGCCTTACCATGGTACCTATGGTTCTTGGCTTGCCTTGCTTTACCTTACCATGTTGCCCATGGTGCCTTGTATTGCCTTGACTTGTGTTACCTTGACTTAACATTGTGCCTAATGGAAAGTTGGCTTGCCTTGCCTTAACTTGCCTTCAAATTCCATATTGAAATGGTGTACGCCTTGCCTTGCCTTACCTCGGTGCCGATGGTGCCTTGCCTTGCCTTGCCTTACCAGGAAGAACCTGATGCCTTTCCATGGCTATACTTATCCTACTATGGTTCCCATGGCATCTTGCTTTGCATTGCTTTGTGTTGTTTTGCTTTACCAATGTAATCATGGTGTCTTGCCATGCCTAGTGTTGCATTATTATGGTGACCATTGTGCCTTGACTTGCTTTGCCTGGCCTTGCCATACCATGGTTCTCATTGTTTGTTCCCTAGCCATGTGTTGCTTTGCTTTTCTATGGTTCCCATGGCGAATTGTATTGTGTTGACTTGCTTTGCATTACCTCAGTGATTATGGTGTTTTCCCTTGCCTCATGATGCGTTACCATGTTGCCCTTGGTGCCTTTTGTTGCCTTGCATTGCCTTTCCTTACCATGGTGTCCATGGTGCCTTTACTTGCCTTGCTTTGCCTTATCATGTTTCCCATGATGTCTTGCCTTGTCTTGCCTTACCATACACCCATGGTGACTTGCCTCGCCTTGCATTCCCTTGCTTTACTATGGTGCCCATGCTCCCTTGCCTTGTCTTACCTTGGTGCTTACAGTGTTGCCTTGTGTTGCCATACTATTGTGTCCATGGTGGCTTGCCTATGCTTTACTTGCCTTAGCCTGGTTTCCATTGTGCTTTGCCTTGCCTGACTTTCCCTTAACTTACTAAAGTTCCCATGGTGCCTTGCCTTTCCTTGTCTAGCTATACAATGGTTCCCATTGTCCATTTCCTTGCCTTGCGTTGTCCTGCTTTCCCATGGCTCCCATGGTGAATTGCATTTCCTTGACTAGCTTTTCATTACTGTGGTGATTATGGTGTTTTGCCTTGCCTTGTCATGTGTTACATTGTTGTCCATGGTGCCTTGTGCTGCCTTGCGTGATCTTTTATTGCCATGGTGTCCACGGTGTCTTTACTTGCCATGACTTGCCTTATCATGGTGCCCATATTGTCTTGCCTTGCCTTGCCTTTCTGTGCCTTGCCTTATGATGGTGCCCATGCTGCCCATGGTGCCTTTCCTTTCCTAGCCATGCCTTAATATTGTGCCAATGGCACCTCGCTTTGTCTTGCCTTGCCTTACCATGGTTCCCATGGTGTCTAGCCTTGCCTTGCCTGCCCATTGTGCCAATAGTGCCTGTGGTGCCCTACCTTACCATGGTGCCCATAATGAATTACCTTGCCTTTTTCTTCTTACCATGGTGCCCTGGAGAGTTGCCTTGTCTTACCTTTCATTGCCTTGTCTTGTCTTGCTTTGCCTTACCATTATACCAATGATTTCTTGCCTTGCCTTAGCTTACCATGGTGCCTATAGTGCCTTGATTTGCTTTTCCTTACCAGAGTGCCTATGGTGCCTTGCGTTGCCTTGACGTTCTTTACCATGTTGCCCATGGTTCCATGCATTGTCTTGCCTTGCCTTACCATGCTGCCCATCAACCTTTGTACTGACTTTTGTTATTATTTTTCCCATGAGGCATAGCCTTGCCTTGCCTTCCCTTACCATGTTGTCCAATGTACTTTGTGTTGCCTTGTGTTGCCTTTCCTTACCATGCCACCCATGGTGACTTTTCTTGCTTTGCCTTGCATTATCATGTTGTGCATGTTGTCTTGCCTTTCCTTACCTTGCTTAGCCTTGCCTTACGGTAGTTCCTATGCTGCCTATGTTGCCTTACCTTTCATTGCCATGCCCTACTATTGTGCCAATGGTGTTTTGTTTGCTTGTCTTGCCTTACCATGTTGCCCATCGTTCCTTGAATTACATTTCTTTCCCATGTGTCCATGGTGCTCTGTTGTAACCTACATTACCATGATGCCCATGGTGCCTTACCTTAACTTTCCCTGCCTTACCTTGTTGCCCATGGTGACTTGCCTGGCCTTACCTTTCACTGCCTTGCTTTGCCTTGCCTTCTATTGCTTTACATTGCCTTACCATCGTACCCACGATTCCTTGCCTTGCCTTGCCTTACCATGATGCTCATTGTGCCTTTTGTTGTCAAACTTTACCATGCCTTGCTTTGCCTGTCCATTGTGCCCATGGAGCCATCCCTTGCCATGTCTCAGATTTACTTACCTTGGTGCCCATGGTGCCTTGTCTTGCCTTATGTTACCATTGTGCCAATGATGCCTTGCTTTACTTTTCCTTGTTTTAAATTGTGCCTATGGTTATTTGCCCTGCCTTGCCTCTTTTTAACATGTCACTCATGCTGTCTTGCTTTACCATGGTGCCAATGTTGTCTTATCTTCCCTAGCCTTACCATGGTGCATGGTGAATTTTATTGCCTTGTCCTGTCTTACCGTGCTGCCCATTGTGCCCTGTCTCGGGTTATCTTGTCTTGCTTTCCATTACCATAGAGCCCATTGTTCCTTGATTTTCCTTGCCTTCCCTTCCTATGGTACACATGGTACATTTCTTTACCTTGCTTCGCAGGGCCTGACTTCATTTGCCTTACCTTGCTTTGCATTTCCTTCCAGTGCCTTTCTTTGCTTTGCCTTACCATGGTAAATATGGTGTCTTTCCTTGCCATGATTGCCTCATCATGTTAACCATTGTGCCTTTCCATGTTTGCCTTACCATGGTGCCCATGATGCCTTGTCTTGACTTGCCTTATCATGGTGCCCATTGTAAGATTTCTTGCCTTGTGATGCTTTTCTTACCAAGATGCCCAATGTGACTTGACATCCCTTACCTTGCCTTACCATGATGCTCATGGTGCCTTGCATTACCTCGACTTGACTTACTATGTTGTCAATGGTGTCTTGCATTGACTTGCTTTGCCATCCCATAGTGTCCATGGTGGCTTGCCTTATTGTGGTGACTACGGTGTCTTGACTTGCCTTGCTTTGCTTTACCAGGGTGCCTTGCATTGATTTACCTTACCATGGTGCACATGTTGCCTTGCCTTAACATGTTGCCCATGGTGCTTTGCATTGCCTTACTCTCCCCTACCATAGTGCACATTGGGACGTGCCTTGCCTTGATGACCTTACAATGTTGCCTATAGTGTCTTGACTTGCCATAACTTCCCTTGGATTACCATGGTATCCATGGTGCCTTGGCTGGCTGTGTCTTACCTTACCATGGAGCCCATGGAGGCTTGCCTCTCCTTGACATGACTTACCATGCTTCCAATGATGCTTTGCCTTTCCTTGTCTATCCATAGACCCATGGTGACTTGCATTGCCTTGTATTCCCTTGCTTTTACATTTTGCATATGCTCACTTGCCTTGCCTTACCATAGGGCCCATTTTGCCTAGGCTTGACTTATTTTGCCTTACAATGATTCCTATGTTGCCTTTCTTCACTTGCATTGTCATACTATGGTGCCCATGGTAGCTTGCCTCTCCTTAACTTGCAGTAGCTTGGTTCCATTTGTGCCTTGCCTTGCCTTAATTGTCCTTGCCTTACCAAGGTCCCCATGGCACCTTGATTTGACTTGCTTTCCATATCATGTTTCACATGGTTCATTTCTTTGCCGTGCGCTGCTTTGCTTTCCCATGGTTACCATGGCTAATTGCGTTGCCTTTTCTTGATTTGCAATACCACTTTGATTATGGTTTTTTGCCTTTCCTTGACATGCATTACCATGTTACCCATGGTGCCTTGTGTTGCCTCGCATTGCCTTTGTCTACCATGGTGCCCATTGTGCTTTCACTTGCCTTTCCTTGCCTTACCATGGTCCCATGTTGCCTTGCTTTGCCCTGTCTTGCCTTGCTTTGCCTTTCCTTATGATGGTACCAATGTTACCCATGGTGCCTTTCTTTTCCTTGCCACGTATTATCATTGTGCCAGTGGTGCTTGGCTTTGTCCTGCCTTACCTTACCATAATATCCATGGTTCCTTGCCTTGCCTTCCCCTTGAGAACATGGTGCCTTGCATTCCCTTGCCTTCCCACTGTGACCATGGTACACTGTCCTGCGCTACCTTAACATGGTGCTCATGGTGTCTTACCTTGCCTTTCTGTGTTACCATGGTGCCAATGACAACTTGCCTTGGCTTTCTTTTCATTGCATTACCTTGCATGCCTTACCTTCCCTTGCCTTAGCATTGTATCCATGGTTTCTTGCCTTACCATGCCTTACCTCAGTGCCTATTGTGCCTTGCTTTCCTTTGCCTTACCATGATGCCTATGATTTCTTGGCTTGCCTTGCCTTGCCTTGTCTTGCCTCACCATGGTGACCACGGTGCTTTGCATTTTCTTGCCTTTCATTGTCTTGCCTTTACGTTGTGACCATGGGAAGCTATCTTGCCTTGCCTTAACTTGCCTTCCACTTCAATGTTGCCCATGATGTGTGCCTGTCATGTCTTGCCTTACCTTGGTGACCATGGTGCCTTGCCTTTTCTTGCCTTAACAGAGGGCACATGGTAACTTTCCTTGGCTTGCCTTGATCTACCTTGATGCCCATGGAACCTTACCTTACATTGCCTTGCCTTATCTTCCTTTGCAAATGTGCCAATGGTACTTTGCCACAGCTTGCCTTGACTTAGGATGGTGCCCATAGTGCCTTTCCTTGCCCTTCATTGACTTGTCTTACCATGGGGTCCATTGTGCCTTGCCTTGTCTTACCATGCTGCCCATGGTACCTTGGCTTGCCATGCTTTGCCTTCCCACAGTGCCAGTGGTGTCTTGCCTTTCCTTCCCTTGCCTTACCATTATGCAGTGCCTTGCCTTACCTTGTTTCTTCTTGCCGCGATGTCTATGGTGCATTCACATGCTTCACTTTGCCTTTCTATATTGGCAATTGAGCCTTACTATGCCATGACTGGCTCTGCCTTAATATGCCCATTGTCCTTTGTCTTCCTTGCTTTACAATGGTGACCGTGGTGCAGTACCTTGCCTTGCCTTGTCTTGCATTATGATGTTGTCCATGGTGCCTTTCCTTGCCTTGCCTTACCATTTTGCATATGGTGCCTTTCCTTTCCTTGCCTTATCATTGCACCCATGACACCTTGCCTTGCCTTGCCTTGTTATACCATGGTGCTTATGATAATAAATTTTTCCTTGCCTTGTCTTACCATGGTGCCCATAATGCCTCAATTTGCATTGCCTGAATTACAATGGTGTCCTTGTTGCCTTGACTTGACTTACCTTGCCTTGTCTTGACTTATCAGGGTGATCATGATGCCTTGCATTGCCTTGCTGTACCATTATGTCCATGGATACTTGCCTTACCTTGCCTTCCCATTGTGCTCATGGTACCCTTTCATGCCTTACCTTACCATGGTGCCCATAGTGCCTTATCTTGCCATTCACTTCCTTAATATGGTGCCCATGGTGACTTTCCTTTTCTTTCCTTTTATTGCCTTGCCTTCCCTAGTCTTGACGTGACTTACCATTGTACCCATGGTTTCTTTCCTTTCCCCATTTCCATGTTGCCCACGGAGCATATCTTGCTGTGCATTGTCTTACGTTTGTGTCCATAGTTTCTTGCCTTTCCTTGCCTTACCAGAGGACATATGATGCCTTTCTGGGAATGCTTCTCCCTGTCATGGTGCTCATGTCACCTTGACTTGACTTGCTTTGCCTTGCCTTGTCTTTGTTTACCAATGTTCCCATGGTGTCTTTCCATGCCTTGCCTTGCCTTGCTATGGTGGCCACAGTGTCTTGCCTTTCCTTGCCTTGTCAATCCATGGATCCCATGGTTGATTTCCTTGCCTTGCTTTCTCATCTTTCCTATGGCCAATTGTGTTGCCTTGGCTTGGTTTGCATTACCTCCATGATTATGGTGTTTTGCCTTGCCATGCATTAACATATTGCAATGTTGCCTTATGTTGTCTTGCATTTCCTTTCCATACCATCGTGCCAATGATGCCTTGCTTTGTCTTGCCTTGTCTTACCATGTTGCCCATGGTTACTTCCCTTGCCTTGCTTTTCCATTGTGCTCATGGTGCTTTGCTTTCCTTGTCTTCCCATTGTGCCCATGGTGCCCTGTCATGCGTTACCTTACTGGGTGCACATGGTGCCTTATATTGCCTTTCCCTAACTTTCCATTGTGCCCATGGTGACTTTCATGGTGTTGCCTTGCCTTTCCTTGAATTCCCTGGCCTTGCCTTGCCATACAATTGTACTCATGGTTCCTTGCCTTACCACGCTGTGTATAGTGCCCTATCATGCTTTGCCTTACCATGGAAACTATGGTGTTTTGGCTTTCCTTGCCTTGCCGTACCATTGGGTCTATGTTGCCTTCCTTTCCCCTCCCTTACCATGGTACTTATGGTGCATTTCATTGTTAACTACAGGGCATGCCTTGACATGACTTGCCTTGCCTGGGAGCCCATGGAGCATTGTCTTTCCTTGCCTTACTATAGGGCCCATGATGCCTTTTTGCTGCTTGCCTTGCCTTACCATGATGCTCAGGGCACATTGCTTTGCATTGCCTTGCCTTGTCTTGCTTTACCAATGTGCACATAATCCCTTCCCACGCTTGCCTTGCCTTAGGATGATGCCCATGGTGCCTTTTCTTTCCTTGAAAGACACAGCACATCAAGGCAAGGTAAGACAACATGGGCGCCATGATAATGCAAGGCAAGTATTGGCACCATGGGCACCATAGTAAGCAAAGGCAAGCAAGGCAACACAAGGCACCGTGGGCAACTGGTAACACTTAGAAATTCAAGGCAAAACACCACAATCACTGCAATAATGCAAAGCAAGGCAAGGCAACACAATTAGCCATGGAAAACTTAGGAAAACAAGGCTATGCAAGGCAAGGAGATGAACCATGGGAATCATGGTGTGGCAAGGCAAGGCACAATGGGAACCTTGATAAGGAAAGGGAAAGTAAGGAAAGGAAAGACACAATGGGAACGAGGCTTAGGCAATTAAAGGAGAGGCAAGACACCATGGGCAGCATTGTATGGCAAGGTAAGGCAAGCCTAGGCACTGTGGGCACCATGGAAATGCAAGGCAAGGGAGCATAGGCACCGTGGTAAAGCATAGGAATGCATGGTAAAGCATAGGTAAAGCATGGTAAAGCAAGGCAAGACAAGTCACCATGGGTATATGGTTAAGCAAGGCAAGACATCATGGGCATCATGACAAGGAAATTCAATGCCGGGGAAGCCATTATAGGACCCATTGTAAGGAAAGCAAAGCAAGGCAAAGCACCATGTGTACCATGGTAATACAAGATAAGGTACAGCAAGGCACAGAACCATTGGCAGCATAATAAAGTAAAGCAATGAAAATCACGTCCCATTAGGCACTATGGTAGGGGAAGGTAATGAAACACAATGCACCATGGGCAACATGTTAATGCAAGGCATGGCAACCTGTGCACCATGGTAAGGCAAAGAAATGCAAGGCACTCTGGGCACCATGGTAAGGCAAAGCAAGGCAAGGCATGATAAGCAACACACCATGGGCACCATTTTAATGTAAGTCAATGCAAGACAAAGTACCATGGGAACTAAGGTAAGGCAAAGCACAAAGCAAGTCATTGTCACAGTAATAAGTCCTGGGAAAGAAAGGCAAAGCACCATGGGAACCATGGACAGGATTGTAAGGCAAGGTAAACAAGGCAAGGCAAGGGAAGACAACATGGACACCATGAAATTATAAAGCATGGCAAGTAAAGCCACCATGGGCACCATGGTAAGGAAAGACAACGAAATGCAACACAAGCCACTATGGGCAACATGATAATGCATGACAAGGCAAGGAAAAACAGCATAATCACAGGGGTAATGCAAAGAAAGGCAAGGCAACGTAATTCACCATGGGAACCATGGAACAGACAGCAAGACAAAGCAATGTAAGCAAATGAATGATGAAAACTATGACATGATTAAACAAGGCAAGGAAAGGAAAGGCAAGGTACCATGAGAATCTTGGAAAAGCAAGGAAAAGTAAAGCAAGGCAAGGCACAATAGGAGCCAAGCTAAGGAAAGTGAAGGAGAGAAAAGCCACCATGGATACCATGGTATGGCAAATTATGGAAAGGTAAGGCACCATGGGCTCCATTGAAAGGCAAGGTAAGGCAAGACAAGGTACTATGGGCACCATGGTAAGGCAAGGGAAGATGAGGCAATCTACAATGAGCCCCATGGAAAGGCAAGGCCAAGCAAGGCAAATCACCATGGGTACCATAGAAGTGAAAGATAAGGCATGGACAACCAAGGCACCATGAGTAGCATGGTAAGGTAAAACATGGTAAGGCACATCCCAATGGGCAATATGGTAGGGTAGGTGATGCAATGCAATGCACCATGGGCAACATGTTAAGTCCAGGTATGAAAAGGTATGGCAAAATGTACACCATGGTAAGTCAAAGCAATGCAAGTCTTCCTGGGCACAATGGTAAGGCAAGGCAAGGCAAGGCAAGCATGGCCCGAGAGGCACCATGTCAAAGAAAGTCAAGGCAAGACAAAGCACCATGGGCACCATAGTAAAGCAAAAGAAGGCAAGGCAAGGCACCATGGGTACCATGGTAAGGCATGGCAAGGCAAGGTACTATGTGCATCATAGTAAAGCAATGCATCATAGGCACCATGATACAGCAAGGTAAGGCAAGTCAACGCATCACTGGAATCAAGGTAAGGGAAGGGAAGGCAAGACAAAGCATCATGGGCACTACGGTAAGGCAAGGCAAGGTAAGGCATTGAAAGCCAACATAGGCATCATCGTAAGGCAAGGCAAGACACCATGAACATCATTGTAAGGCAAGACATGGCGCATTGGGCACCATGATAAGGAAATCAGAGCAAAGCAAGAAAATTCACAATGGACACCATGATAAAGCAAGGCAAGGCAAAGCAAGGAGAAATGGGCACCAGGGTAAGACAAAGATGGCAAGGCAAGGAAAGGCACAATTGGTGCCATGGTAAGGCAAGGCATGGCAAGGCAAGGCACTTTATTCACCATGGTAAAGCAAAGAAAGACACAGGTTGGCAAGGCTAGAAAAGTCAAGGTAATGCAAAACAAGGGAAGGCAGCACTGGCACCATAGTAACACAAGACAAGGGAGGGCAGGAACTGCAAAGCAATACCAAATAACATACTTTGTATTCAACTGGAAGGTGGGGCAAGGCAAGTGAAGCCACCATGGGCTCCATGGTAATGCAACGCAAGGTATGTTATGGCAAGGCAAGGCACCATGTGCAGCATTGTAAGGCAGTGCAAATCAATAAAAATCACCACAGACATCACAGTAAGGCAAGGGAAGGTAAGGCAACATAGACACCATGGTAAGGCAAGGCAAGTCAAGTCACCATGGACAACATGGTAAGGCAGGGTAAGGCAAGACAAGACAAGGCAAAGAGCCAAGGGCAACATGGTAAAATAAGACAGGACAATGCAAGATGCCAGGGCACCATGAGAACGTAAGGCAAGACAATGAATGATGGACATCATCATAAGTCAAGGTAGGACACGGCAAAGGAGGGAACCATGAGCACAATCATGAGGCAAGGCAAGACATGGTAAGCTGCCATGGGCACCATGGTAAGGCGAGACAACTCATGGCACCATGGGCACCATGTTAAGGCAAGGAAAGTCAGGAAAATGCACAATGGGAACCATGCAAAGGAAGGCAAGTCAAAGCAAGGAAAGGCAAGGTGACAAATTCTCCATGGCAAGGCAAGTGATGTCAAAGCACCATGGACATCCAGGTAAGTCAAAGCTAGGCAAGGCAAGGCAAGGCAAGGCAATAAGGGCACCATGGTAAGTCAAGGCAATGCAAGTCAATTCACTGTGGGTACCATGATATGGCAAGGAAAGGAAAGGCATCATAGGCAACTTGGCATGGCTAGGCAAGACCAGGCAAAGTAACATGGGCACCATGGTAAGGTAAGGCATGAAAAGCACCATGGGTAACATGGTAAGACAAGGCAAAGCAAGGTACCATGGGCCCCATTGTAGAGAAAGACAAGGTAAGACACCATGATCACCATGGTAATGCAATGCAAGACCAAGGACCATGGACACCACGTTAAAGCAGAACAAGGAAAAGCAAGACATAGTTGGCAACATTAAAAGGCAATGGAAGGCATGTGAATGTACCAAGGAAACCATGGTAAGGCAAGAAAAGGCAAGGAAAGGCAATGCAACATGGACACAACGGTAAGGAAAGGTAAGACATCATGGGCTCTGTGGGAAGGCAAGGCAACGCAAGCCAAGGCACCATGGGAGGCAAAATAACCCAAAGTAAGTCACCATGAACATCATGGGAAAGCAGGGACATGCAAGGCAAGGCAAGGCACAAGGAGCACCATAATAAGGAAAGGCAAAGCCTGAAAAGGCACCACGGGCACTTTGGTAAAGTTAGACAAGACAAGGCAATGCAAGACAATGTGCCATGGGCAGCATGATCGGGCAAGTAAAGGCAGGGAAAGGCACCATTAGCCCCCTGGTAAGGCAAGGCAAGGCAAGGCACCAAGGGCAACCAGGTAAGGCAAGGCATGGCAAGACATGAGCCATGGGCAACATGGAAGTGGAAGGCAAGTTAAGGCAAGGCAAGGCAGCTCTCCGTGGGCACAAGGTTTAGGCAAGGAAATGCAAGGCAAGGAAATATAAGGCACTATGGACACCACGGTAAGGCAAGGCAAGGCCAGTAAGGCATCATAGACACCATGGTAAGGCAAAGCAAGGCAAGACAGTATAGGCACCGTGATAAGGCAAGGCAAGGCAAGGAAACATGGGTACAATTGTAAAGCAGTGTAAGGTAGGCGTAGCAAGGTAAAGCAAGGCAAGCCAATGAAGGTAAGGAAAGGCAAGTTGCCATGGGCACCATAGTAAGGCAGGGAAAGGCAAGGAAAGGCATCATGGTAAGGTAGGACACGATGGGACACCATGGGCACAATGGGAAGGCAAAGTAAGGCAAGGAACTATTGGCACAATGGAAATGCAAGACAAGGTCCTGTAGGCAGCATGGTAAGGCAAGGCAAGACAAAGCAAGACACCATTGTCACAATAGTAAGGCATGGCAAGTAAAGGAAAGGCATTTGCACAATCATAAGACAAGGGACAGCAAGGGAAGGCAAGACAAGACAACATGGGCAGCATAACAAGACAAGGATGGGCAAGAAAATGCACCATGGGCACCATAGTAAGGAAAGACAACACAAGGCAACACAAGGCTCAAGGGACAACAGGGTAATGCATGTCAAGGCAAGGTGAAACACCACAATTACCAGTGTAATGCAAAGCAAGGCAAGGCAATGCAATTTGTAGTGGAAATCATGGAAAGCAAGGCTACTCAAGGCAAGGAAACGAACCATGGGAACCATGTTGTGGAGAGGCAAGGCAAGGCACCATGGGAACCTTGGTAAGAAAAGGAAAGGTTAGGCAAGGTAAGGCACAATTAGAAGCCAGAAATGGCAAGTAAAGGAGGGGCTAGCCACCATAGGCAACATGGTATGCCAAAGCAAGGCAAGGCAAGGCAACATAACAATATTGTAAAACAAGTTAAGGCAAGCCTAGGCTCTATGGGCACCGTAGTAAAGCAAAGGAGCATTCACACCATGGTAATGCAAGGGAAGGCAAATAAGGCATATGTTCAGGCAAGGCAAAGCAAGCCAAGGCAAGGCAGCTTAGGCACCATGGTAAGGCAAGTCAAGGCGAGGCAAGCCAACATAGGTCCCATGGTATGTCAAGGCAAAGCAAGGCAAAGCACCATGTATACCATGGTAATGCAATGGAAGTTAAGGCATGGCAAATCTCCATGGGTAACATGGTAGTGCAAGGGAAAGCACTGCAAGGCAAGGCATCATGGGCAGAGAGATATGGTCAAGCAAGGCAAGGCACTTTCCAATGGGCACTAGGTTATGGAAAGTTAAGGCAATGCAATGCACCATGGGCAAGATGTTAAGTCAAGACAGGGCAAGGCAAGGCAACATGTGCACCATGGTAAGGCAAAGCAATGCAAGGAACCCTGGGAACCACGACAAATCAAAGCAAGGCAAGAGAAGGCAAGCATGGCACCGTGGGCACCATAATAATGCATGTCAAGGCAAGAAAAACACCATGGGCACCATAGTAATGCAAAATAGGGCAATGCTTCAGGGATTCCATGGTAAGTCATGGCAAGGCAAGGCACTATGGACTTAACTGTAATTCAATGTATTATAGGCAATAAGGTGTTGCATTGCAAGGCAAGTCAAGGCACATGGGCACCATAGTAAGGCAAGAGAAAGCAAGGCAAGGAACCATGAGCACCATGGGAAGGCAAGGCAAGTCAAGGCAATGCAAGGCACCATAGGCATAATGGTAAGGCAAGGCCTTTCAAGGCAAGACACCATGAATATCATGGTAAGGAAAGGCAAAGCAAGGCACCATGGTAAGAAAACACAGCAAGGCATGGAAACTCAAAATAAGCACAATGATAAGCAAGGCAAAGAAAGGACCCATGGACCCCATGTTAAAGAAAACATGGCAAGGCAAGGAAAGACAATATGGAAGCCATGGTAAGGCAAGGCTTGGAAAAGCAAGGCACAATATTAACCTTGGAAAGACAAAGCCTGGAAAAGCAAAGCAAGGCAAGGAAAAGCAAGGTAAGCCAAGATAAGGCAATGCAAAGCACCATGGGCCACAAGGTAAGGTGAGGAAAGGCAAGACAAAGCAAGGAACCATTGGTATCATGGTAAATCAAGGCAAGGCAAGGCAATGCACCACAGACACCATCGTAAGGCAGGGAAAGACATAACTTGGGTAGTCACCATGTGCACAATGTAGAGGCAAGTCCATGCATGGTAAGCCTCCATGGGCTCCATGGTAAGACGAGGCAAAACAAGGCACCATGGGCACAATTATAAGGAAAGGAAAGTCAGAAAATGCAATGTGGGCACCATGTAAATGAAGGCAAGACAAAGCAAGGAAATGCAAAGCAACAAAGTCACCATGGTAAGGCAATGCAAGGCGTGTCAAGGCACCATGGGCTCTCTGGTAAGTCAAGGTGAGGGAAGGCAAGTGAAGGCAATACGGGCAGCATGTTAAGGCAAGGCAGTGCAAGTTGAGGAATAATGGGCACCATAGTAAGGCAAGACAAGGAAAAGAAAGGCATCGTACGCACCATGGTATGGCAAGACAAGTCAACGAAAGGGGCTGTGAGCACCACGTTAAGGCAAGGCAATGCAAAGCACCATGGGCAACATGGTAAAGCAAAGCAAGACAAGACCCCATAGGCCACATGCTAAGGAAAGGCAAGGCAGGGCACCACAGACACTATAGTAATGCCAGGCAAGACAAAAGTTCATGGGCACCATGTTAAGGCAGAGCAAGGAAACATCAAGCACAACTGGGAATACAGAAATGCAAAGCAAGGCATGTGAATGCACCATGTACACCATGGCAAGGCAAGAGAAGGCAAGGAATGGCAAAGCAAGTCATCATGGCCACCATTGTATGCCAAGGAAGGCAAGGCAAGACACCATGGTCAGTGTGGGAGGGCAAGGCAAGGGAAGTCAAGACACCATGGGCAACATGGTAAGGGAAGGCAAAGCAACATGGACACCATGGTAAGGCAAGGACATGCAAGGCAATGCAAGGCACAAGAGGCACCATCATAAGGTAAGATGTGTCAAGGCACAACTGGCACATTGGTAAAGCAAGTCAAGGCAAGGAAATGCAAAGTAAGGTGCCTTGATCACCATGGTAGGGCAAGGAAAGCCACGGAAATACAAAATGTGCCCCCTGGTAAGGCAAGGAACTATAGGCATCCAAGTAAAGCAAGGCTTGGCAACGCCTTCACCATGGCAACATAGAAGTGGACAGCAAGTTAAGGTAAGGCAAGGCAGCTCTCCATGGGTGCAATGTTAAGGCAAGGCAATGCAAGGCAGGCAACGAAAGGCACCATGGACACCATAATAAGGCAAGACAAGGCACCACTGGCACCATGATAAGGCAAAGCAAAGCAAAGCAAGGCACAATAGCACTATGGTAAGGCAAAGCAAGGCAAGGAAAGAAAATGAAAGCAAGGCAATGCATTAAAGCAAGTCAGTTCGCCATGGGTACCATAGTAAGGCAGAGTTAAGCAAGGTACGGCACCATGGACACCATGGTAAGGGAGGTTATGACAGGGCACCATGAGCACAATTGGAAGGCAAGACAAGGAGAGGCACCATGGACACAATGTGAAGCAAAGGCAAGGTAAGTCACCGTGGGCTCCAAGGTAAGGCAAGGCAAAGCAAGGCACCACTGGTACAATAGTAACGTATGATAAGGAAAGGCAATGCAAAGCAAAACAAGGCACCATGGGCAACATGTTAACTCATGGCAAGGCCAGGCAAAACATCATAATCACTGTGGTAATGCAAGGCAAGGCAAGGCAATGCAATTTGTCATGGGAACCATGGGAAATCAAGGCAATGCAAGACTAGGAAATCAATCATGAGATCCATGGTTTGGAAAGGCAAGGCAAGGCAAGGTGCAATGGGAACCTTGATAAGGCAAGCGAAAGTAAGGCAAGACAAGGCACAATGGGAACCAGACTCAGGCAAGTAAAAGAGATGCAAGCCACCATGGACACCATGGTATGGCAACACATGGCCATGAAAGGCACCATGGGCATCGTGATAAGGAAAGGCATAGCTAGACACCTTGTGCAACACAATAAGGCAAGGCAATCAAGGCACCATGGTCAACATGGTAAGGCAATGCAAGGCAAAACACCATGGGCACCATTGTAATGCAAGGCAAGGAAAAGAACCATGGGTAACAAGTTAAGGCAGAGCAAGTCAAGGCAAGGCAAAACTGACAACCTGGAAAGGCAAAGCAAGACATGTGAGTGCACCATGGACACCATGGCAAGGCAAGACATGGCAAGGCAAGGCACCATGGCTACCATGGTAAGTCAAGGGAAGGCAAGGCAAGAACCCACGGACACTGTGGGAAGGAATGGCAAGGCAATGCAAGTCACCATGGACAGCATGGTAAGGCAAGGCAAGACAGCATGGACAGCATGGTAAGGCAAGGCCATGCAAGGCAATGCAAGGCACCATGGCCACATTGGTAAAGCAAGACAAGGCAAAGCAATGCAAGGCAAGATGATATGGGCAACATGGTATCACAAGCCAAGCCACAGAAGAGCGCCCTGTTATCCCTGCTAATGCAAGGTAAGGCGGGGCACCATAGGCAACCAGGTGAGGCAAAGCATGGCACAGCATGCACCATGGACAATATGGAACTGAAAGGCAAGTTAAATCAGGGAAAGGCAGCTCTCCATGAGCACAACATAAAAGCAAGGAAACAGAGGCAAAGGAATTCAAGGCACCATTGTCACCATGGTAAGACAAGACAAGGCAAGGCAGTATAAGCACCATGGTAATGTAACACAAGGCAAGGAACCATGGCAACAATGATAAGGCAAGGGATAACAAGGGTAGGCAAGGCAAAGCAAGATAAGCCAATGGAGGTAAGGCAAGGAAAGTCACAATGGGCGCCATGGTAAGGCAGGGAAAGACAAGGTAAGGCATCATGGTAAGGCAGGGCACGACAGGGAAAAATGGGAAGGCAAAGTAAGGCAAGGCACCATGGGAACAATGGGAGGGCAAGTCAAGGCAAGGAACAATGAGCACAATGTTAAGGAAAGGCAAGAGAAAGCAAGCACTATTGTCACAATAGTAATGCTTGGTAGGGAAAGGCAAGGCACCATGGTCAGCATGGGCACAATCATAAGGCAAGGCACAGCAAAGCAAGGCAAGCAAGACAACACGGGCATCATTATAAGACAAGCCAATGAAAGTAAAGGCACCATGGGCATCACAGTAAAGAAAGGCAACGCAAGGCAACATAAGGCACCATGGGCAACATAGTAATGCATGGAAAGACATGGCAAAACACCATAATCACCGTGGTAATGCAAAGCAATACAAGGCAATGCAATTTGCCATGGGAACCATGGGAAAGCAAGGCAATGCAAGGCAAGGAAATACACCATGGGAATCATGGTGTGGCTAGGCAAGGCAAGGCACAATTGAACCTTGGTAAGGCAAGGGAAAGTAAGGCAAGGCAAGACATAAAATGAGAACCAGTCTATGACAAGTAAAGGAGAGACTATCCACGGTGGGCACCATGACATGGGAACACAATTCAAGGCAAGTCACCATGAGCACCATTGTAAGCCAAGTTAAGGAAAGCCTAGGCACTATGGATACCACGATAAGGCAAGGCGGTGGAGCATGGACACCATGGTAAAGCAAGGGTATGCAAGCAACGCAAGTCACCATGGGCATATGGTTAGGCAAGCATGGCATCATGGGCAACATGGTAAAGCAAGTCAAGGGGAGGCAAGCCACCATGGGCCCCATGTTAAGGAAAGGCAAAGCAAGACAAAGCTCCATGGGTACCCTGGTAACACAAGGGAAGACAGGGCAAGTCAAGTCACCAAGGACATCATGGTACAGTAAAGCAAGGCAAGGCACTTCCCAATGGGCACTATGAAAAAGGAAGGTAAAGCAATGCAATGCATCATGGGCAATATGTTAAGACAAGGTATGTCAAGGCAAGGAAACATGTGACCCATGGCAAGGCAAAGCAACACAAGGCACCCTGGGCAGCATGGTAAGTCAAAGGAAGGTAAGGCAAGTTAAGCATGTCACCATGACCACCATTTTAATGCAAGTCAAGACCTTAGGGTAAGGCAAGACAAGGCATGTCCCAATGGGAGCTGTGGTAGGGAAAGGTAAAATAATGCAATGCTCATGGGCAACCTGTTAAGGAAGGGCATGGCAAGGCAAGGCAACATGTGCACCATGGTAAGGCAAAGCCACGAAAGTCACCCTGGGTACAATTGTAAGGCAAACCAAGGCACAGCAAGCAAGAAATTGTAGGCACCATGTTAATACAATTCAGGGAAAGACAAAGCACAATGGGCATCATAGTAAGGCAAAACAAGGCAAGGCAAGACACCATGGGTACCATGGTAACACATGGAAAGGTAAGGTACTATGGGCATCATAGTAGGGCAATGCAACATAGGTACCATGCTATGGCAAATCAAGGCAAGTCACAGCACCATGGACACCATGGTAAGGCAAGGGAAGGAAAGGCAAGGCACTATGAGCACCATAGTAAGGCAAAATAAAGCAAGGCAAGGAACGATGTGTTCCATGGTAGGGCATAGTAAGGCAAGGTACTATGGGCATCATAGGCCCCTTGGTATGGAAATGCAAGCCAAGACAAGGAACCATGGGTGCCATGGTAAGGCAAAGGAAGGCAAAACATGTCATCATGGGCACCATGGGAAGGAAAGGAAAGAAAATGCAAGGCAATGCAATGCACAATAGGCATCATGGTAAGGCAAGGCCAGACAAGGCAAGGCACCATGATCATCATGGTTAAGAAAGATAAGTCAAGGCACATTGGGAACCATGGAAAGGAAAGCACATCAAGACAAGGAAACTCAAAATGGGCATCATGTTAAGGAAAGGCAAAAAAAGCAACCAAGGGCATCATGGTAAGAGAAATATGGCAAGGCAAGTAAAGCCCATATAGCACCATGGTAAGGCAAGGTATGGCAAGGCAAGACATCATATTCACCATGGTAAGACAAATCAAAGAGGGGGCTGCAAGGCAAAGCAAAGCAAGCTAAATGAAGCAAAGGCAATACAAGGCACCATGGGCAAAATGATAAGGTGAGGGAAGGCAAGCAAGGCAAGAAACCATAGGAATGATGGTAAAACAAGGTAAGGCAAGTTGCCATGTGCACCATGGTAAGGTAAGGCAAGGCAAGGCACCATGGGAACCATAGTAAGGCAAGACAAGACAGGGAAAGGAAAGCAATCTTGGGCACAATGGTGATGCAAGGCAAGGCATGGTAAGGTGCCATGAGCAACACGGTAAGGTAGTGCATTGCAGGGCATCTTGACACAATGGTAAGACAAAAAAAGTCAGGAAAAGGCACTGTGGTCACTATGGAAAGAAGGCAAGGCAAAACAAGGAGACACAAAGCAACAAAGTGACCATGGTGAGGCAAGGCAAGGCATGCCAAAGTACCATGGGCACCCTGGTATGTCAGGATTAGGCAAGGCAAGGCAAGACAATAAGGGCGGCATGGTAATGCAAGGCAATGCAATTTGAGGCATAATGGGCACTATGGTAAGGCAAGACAAGGAAAGGAAAGGCATTGTAGTTACCATCATATGCAAGGTAAGGCCAAAAATGGCACTGTACGTGCCATGGTAAAGTAAGGCAAAGCAAAGCACCACGGGCAAAATGGAAAAGCAAGGCAGGTAAGGCACCAAGGGCAGCATGGTAAGGAAAGGTAAGGCAATGTAAGGCACCATGAGCCCTATGGTAACACAACACAAGACAAAGGAACATCAGCACCAAATTATGGTAGAGCCTGGTAAAGCAAGACAAAATTGGCAACATGGAAAGGCAAAGCAAGGCATGTGAATGCACCATGAACCCATGGCAAGGCAACATCAGGTAAGGAAAGCAAGACAGGTCATTGTAGCCACCATGGTAAGGCAAGGGAAGACAAAGCAAGACACCATGGGCACTAGGAGAAGGCAAGTCAAGGCACCATGGGCAGCATGGTAATTCAAGGTAAATCACCGTGGACAACATGAAAAGGCATGTCCATCCAAGACAATGCAAGGCACCAGCAGCACCATCATAAAGCAAGTCAAGTTTTGGCAAGGCTCCATGAGCACATAGGTAAAGCAAGACAAGGCAAGACAATGCAAAGCACGATGCCAGAGGCACCAATGTAGAGCAAGGAATGCCATGAAAAGACCCTTTGTTGTCCCTGGTAAGGCACAGTATGGCAAGGCAGTATGGGCACCCCAGTAAGGCAAGGCATGGCCAGGCATTCACCATGGACAACAGGGAAGTGAAAAGCAAGTTAAGGTAAGACAACTCAGATCTCCACAGGCACAACCTTAAGTCAAGACAAAGCAAGGCAAGGCAATTCAAGGCACCATAAGGACCATGGTAAGGCAAAGCAAGGCAACCCAAGGCTCCATAGGCATCCTGGTAAGGCAAAGCAAGGCAAGGCACCATAGCCACCACGGTAAGGCAAGGCAAGGCAAGGCAAGGAACCATAGGTACAATGGTAAGGCAATGCAAGGAAAAAGAAGGTAAGGCAAGGGAAGACAATGAAGGTAAGGCAAGTCCATTCACCATGGGCACCATGGCAAGTCAGGGAAAGGCAAGGTACTGCATCATGGACACCCTTGTTATGGATTCCATGACAGGACACATTGGGCACAATGGGAAGTCAAGACACCATGGGAACAAATTTAAGGCACTGCATGACAAAGCAAGGCACCATTGGCACAATAGTAAGGCATGGCAAGGAAAGTCAAGGCCCCATGGGGAGCATGGGCACAATCATAACTCAGGGTACAGTAAGGCAAGGCAAGGCAAGGCAGGACAACATGAGCATCATAATAAGTCAAGGCAAGACAACAAAAGACGCCATGGATATCATGTTAAGGGAAGACAATGGGAGGGAGCACAAGACATCGTAGGCAACACGGTAACACGTGGCAAGTCAAGGCAAAATACCATAATCACTGTGGTAATGCAAAGCAAGGCAAGGCAATGCAATTTTCCATGGGAACCATGGAAAAGCAAGGCAACACAAGCCAAGGAAATAAACCATGTGATCCATGGTATGGGAAAGAAATGCAAGACAAGGCACCATCAGAACCATGGTATGGCAAATGAAAGTAAGGCAAGGCAAGACACAATGGGAGCCAGGATAAGACAAGTAAAGGAGAGGCAAGCCACCATGGGCACCATGGAATGGTAACACAAGACAAAGCAATGCTCCAGGGGCACCATGGTAAGGAAAGGCACAGAAAGGCAAAATGAGCAACATAGTAAGGCAAGACAAGGCCGGGTACCATTGGCAACATCGTATGACAAGTCAATGTAAAGCACCATGGCATCATAGTAATGCAAGGCAAGGCAAAGGACCATGGGCACCAAGTTAGGGCTAAGCAAGGCAAGAAAAAGCATTATTGGCAACATGGAAATGCAAATCAAGGCATGTGAATGCACAATGGTCACCATGTCAAGGCAAGACAAGTCAAGCCCAGGGAAGGTACCATGGCCACCATGGTAATGCAAGGAAAGGCAAAGGAAAACACCATGGGCACTGTGGGAAGGCAAGACAAGGCAAGCCAAGACACCATGGGCAGCATGGTAAGGTAAGGTAAGTCACCAGGGACACCATGGTAAGGCAAGTCCATGTAAGGCAAAGCAAGGCACCATGAGCATCATCCTAAGGCAAGGCAAGGCCTGGCTAGTCAACAAGGACAAACTGGTAAAGAAAGACAAGGCAAAGCAAAGCAAGGCAAGGTGCCATCGCACTTTGATAGCACAAGCCAAGTCATCGAAAGGCACCATGTGCCCCCTTGTAAGGGAAGAAAAGGCAAGGCACCATGAACTTCAAGGTAAGGCAAGACATGGGAAGGCATGCACGATGAGCAACGTGGAATTAGAAGGTAAGTTAAAGCAAGGAAAGGCAACTCTCCATGGTCACAATGATAATACAAGCCCATGCAAGGCAAGGCAAAACAATGCCAGGTACCATGGGCACCATGGTAAGGCAAGGCAACAAAAGACACCCTGGGCACAATTGTAAGGCAAAGCAAAGCACAGCAAGCATGAAACTATGGGCACCACGATAATGCAATTCAGGGAAAGACAAAGCACCATGGGCATCATAGTAAGGCAAAACAAAGCAAGGCAAGACACCATGGGTACCATGGTAATACATGGAAAGGTAAGGTACTATGGGCATCATAGTAAGGCAATGCAGCATAGGTACCATGCTATGGCAAATCAAGGCCAGCCACAGCACCATGGGCAAAATGGTAAGGCAAGGGAAAGCAAGGCAAGGCACTTTGGGAAACACAGTAAAGAAAGACAAGACAAGACAAGGCACCATCGGCACCGCGGTAAAGCAAGGCAAGACAAAGGAACATGGGCACTATTTTTAGGCAGACGAAGGCAATACAAGGGAAGGCACAATTGGCATCATGGAAAGTCAAATTAAGGCAGGTTAATGCCCCATGGACATCATGGCAAGGCAAGACATGGCAAAGAAAGGCAAGGTCAGTCACCATGGGCACAATGGCAAGGCAATGAAAGGTAAGGCAAGATACCATTGGCATTGTGGGAAGGAAAGAAAAGGCAAGCCAAGGCACCATGGGCAGCATGGGAAGGAAAGGCCATGCAAGGCAAGGAAAGGCATCATGGGCACCATCATAAATCAAGGCAAGGTATGGCAAGGCACCAATGGCACATTGGTACAGCAAGACAAGGTAAGGCAATGCAATGCAAGGTGCCATGAGCACCATGGTAGGGCAAAGCCAGATGGAAATGTACGTTGTGACACTTGGTAAGGCAAGAAAGGGCAAAGCACCATGAGCCCCCATGTAAGGAAGGCACGGCAAGGCATGCATCAAGCTGAACATGAAATTGGAAGGCAAGTTAACGCAAGACAAGACAGCTATCCATGGACACAACATTAAGGAAAGGCAACACAAGGCAAGGCAATGCAAGACACCATGGACACCATGCTAAGGCAAAGCAAGGCAAGCCAAGTCATCATAGGCACCATGGTAAGACAAAGCAAGGCCAGGTGCTATAGGCACCATCATAAGGTAAGGCAAGGAAATAAACCATGGGTACAGTGATAAAGGAACAGAACAGAAGGCAAGGCAATGCAAGACAAGACAATGAAAGGTAAGTGTATGATAGCAAGGGAGGGAAAGTCATGCTAATGCACTATGGGCACCATGGTAATGTAGGGCATGACAGGACACCAAGGGAACAATCAGAAGGTAGGACAAGTCACTGTAGTCACAATGGGAAGGCAGGGCTTGGCAAGGCCCCACAGGTACAGTGGTAAGGCAAGGGAAGACAAAGCACGACACAACTGGCCAATAACAATGAATGTCAAGGAAAGACAAGGCACCATGGGCAGCATGCGCACCATTGTAATGCAAGGCACAACCAGACAAGGCTGGGAAAGACAACATTGGCACGATGATAAGGCATAGCAAGGCAAGTAAATGCACGATGGGCACCATGGTAGGAAATGCAATGAAAGGCAACACAAGGCACTTGGGTAACTTGCTAATGTATGGCAAGGCAAGATAAAACACCACAATCAGCACAGTAAAGCACAGCAACTTAAGGCAACACATTTTGCCATGGGAAACATGGAAAAGCAAGGCAATACAAGGCAAAGAAATGAACCATGGGAACCATGGTATGGCAAGGCAAAGCAAGGCACCATGAGAACTTTGGTAAGGCAAGGAAAAGTAAGGCAAACAAGACACAATGGGAACCAGTATAATTCAAGTTAAGGAGAGGCCAGCAGCCATGGGCACAATGGAATGGCAATTCAAGACAAGGCAAGACACCATGGACATCATTGTAAGATAAGGTAATGCAAGTCTAGGCACTATGGGCAACATGGCAAGGAATGGTAATTGGAGCTATGGCACCATGGTAAAGCAAGGGAATGCAAGATAAGTAAGTCACCATGGGCGTATGGTTAGGCATGGCATTGCAAGACATCGTGGGTGCCAAGTTAATGCAAGTCAAGACGAGGCAAGCCACCATGGGTCCTATGGTAGGGCAAGGCAAGGAAAAGCAATGCACCATGGGTACAATGATAAGACAAATGATGGCCTGGCAATGCAAGGCACCATGGGCAACATAATAAGGTGAAGTAAGCAAGGCACATCATAATGGACATTATGGTAGGGGAAGGTAAGACAATGCAATGTACCATGGGCAACATGTTAAGGCAAGACGTGGCAAGGGAAGGAAACATGTGCACCATGGTAAGACAAAGCAACAAAAGGCATCCTGGAAACCATGATAAGGCAAACCAAGGCTAGACAAACATGGCACCATGGGTAACATATTAACATAAATCAAGACAAAACAAAGCACCATGAACACCATAGTAAGGCAAAAGAAGGCAAGACAAAGCATAATGGGTAATATGGTAAGGCATGGCAAAGGAAGGCATATTAGGCCTCATGGTACGGAAAGCATAGCAAGGCAAGGAAACTCACATTGGGCACCACGATAAGGCAAGGGAAGGCAAGGAACCATGGACTACATGGTAAGGCAAACATGGCATGACACGGAAAGGCACAGTGGACACCATGGCAAGGCAAGTCATGGCAAGGCAAGACAAGGTAAAGTAAGGCAAGGCAAGACACTAGTGGCAACATGATAAGACAAGGCAAGGCAAGGCAAGGGAAAACACGCAATGTAAAGCAAGGCAAGGGAATGTACTATGCATACCATGACAAGGGAAGGCAAGATAATTCAAAGAACCATGAGTTCCATGGTAATGGAAAGCAAGGCAAGATAAGGCAAGGTAGGGCACCAGGGGCAGCATGGTACGGCAGACCAAGGCAATAAAAGGCATTATGGACACCACTGTAGGCAAGGTAAGGTAAAACAACATAGGTATCATGGTAAAGCAAAGCAATGCAAGACCAGGCACCATGGACAACGTGGTATAGCGAGGCAGGCAAGGCAAGGAACCATGGGCACCATGGTAAAAGAAGGCAAGATAAGACAAGGCGCCATGAGCACCATAGTAATGTATGGCAAGACAAGACACCATGAGCATCATGGTAAGGCAAGGCAGGATATGGTAAGCAAAGGCACCATAAGCACAATGGAGAGGCAAGCTAAGGCATAGTAGGGTGCCATCATCACCATGGTAAGGCGAGAAAGTGCAAGGCACCATGAACAACATGGTAAGGCACCATGGTAAGTCAAGGAAAGTCAGGTAAAGGCACTGTGGGGACCATGTAAAGGAAGGCAAGGCAAAGCAAGGAAAGGCAAGGCAACAAAGTAACCATGGTAAGGCATGTCAAAGCACAATGGGCACCGTGGTAAGTCATGAATAGGCAAGGCAAGGCAAGAAAAGGGAAAGCAATAAGGGCACCATGGTGAAGCATGGAAATGTAAGTAGATGCATTATGGGCACCATGGTAGGGCAAGGCAAGGAAAGGAAAGGCATCGTAGGTGCCATGATATACCAAGGCAAGGCAAGGCAAGACAATATGCCATTCCAACATGATTAGGCAAGGCAAGGCAAAGTATCATGGGCAACATGGTAAGGCAAAACAAGGCAAGGCACCATGGGCACCTTGGAAGGGAAAGGAAAGACAAGACACCATGGGCACCATGGTAATGCCAGGCAAGCCAAAGGTCCATGGGCACCATGTTAAGGCAGAGCAAGGCAAGGCTTTGCTAGGCACAACTGGCACATGGAAAAGCAAACCAAGGCATGTGGATGCACCAGAGACACTACTGCAAGGCAAGAAAAGGTAAGAAATTGCAAAGCAAGGCACCAGGTCCACAATGGTAAGGCAAGGCAAGACACCATAGGCACGGTGGGAAATCAAGGCAAGGCAAGCCAAGACACCATGGGAAGCATGGTAAGGCAAAGCGAGGCAGAATGGGCACTATGATAAGACAAGGCCATGCAAGGCAAGGCAAGGAACCATGGGCACCATCATAATTCAAGGCAAGGAGTGGCAAGGTATCATAGGTACATCGGTACAGCAAGACAAGGCAGGGCAATGCAAGGAAAAGCACCACATTAACCATGATAATGGAAAGCAAGGAAAGGCACGGCAAGTCATTGAAAAGCAATGTAAGGCAAGGCAAGGCAAGGAAAGACACCACTGGCACTATGGTATGGCAAGGTATGGGAAGCCAGACACTGTAAAGTAAGGCAAGTGATGTTATAATGTGTACCATGGTAAGTGAAGGCAAGTTAAGGCAGGGAAAGGCAAGGCACGAAGGGATCCACGGAAATGGCAAGCAAGGCAAGATAAGGCAAAGCAAAGCACCATGGGCAGTATAGTAAGTAAGGGCAATGCAATAAAAGTCATGGTGGGTACCACAGTAAGGCAAGGGAAAGTAAGACAACATAAGCATCATGGTAAAGCATGGGAAGCCAAGGCACTACGGCTACCATGGTACTGCAATGGAAGACATGGAAAAGGATGGCAACATGGGCAAAATGAAGAGGCAGTGCAAGCCATGGTAAGTCGCCATTTGCACTACGGTATGGTGAAGCAATGCAAGGCACCCCGGGCACCATGGTAAGCCACAGAAAGTCAAGGCACGGCAAGCATGGCACAATGTGAACCACGTTAATGCAAGTCAAGGCAAAACAAAGCACCATGGCACCATGATAAAGCAAAACAAGGCAGGGCACCATGGGTATGAACGTAAGTCATGGAAATGCAATGCACTATGGGCATCATAGTAAGGCAATGCATCGTAGGAATCATGGTTTGATAAGGCAAGACAAGTCAAGGCACAGTGGGCACCATTGTGAGGCAAGGAAAAGCAAGGCAATGAACCATGGATACCATGGGAAGGCAGGGCAAGGCAATGCAATGGGAAGAATTTTAGGTGTCATGGTAGGGCAAGGACAGGGCAAGGCACCATGAGCATCGTGGTAAGGCAAGGTAATGCAAGGCACTTTCAGCATCATGTTATGTAAAGCACAGAAAGACAAGGAAACTCACAATTGTCACCATGTTAAAGAAAGTCAAGGAAGGGAACTATTGGGTCCTTGCTAAAGCAAACATGGAAATTCAGGGAAAAGCACAATGGGTACCATCATAAGACAAGGCATGGCAAAGCAAGGCAACATATTCACCATGGCAAGGCAAAACAAGGCATGACATGACATGACAAGGCAAAGCAATGCTAGGCAAGGCACCACTGGCACCATGGTAAGGCAATGCAAAGGAAGGTATGCAGCACAAAGAAAGGCAAGGGAACGTAGTATGCCTACCATGGTAAGGAAAGGCAAGAAACTCAAGGCACCATGGGCTCCATGGTAATGCAAAGCAAGAAAAGTCAAGGCATCATGGGCAGCATGTTAAGGTAGGGCAATTCAATAAATGGCATGACAGGCGCCACGGTAAGACAAGAGAAGGTAAGGCAACATAGGAAATATGGTAAAGCAATGCAAAGAAAGGCACCATGGGCAACATGGTAAGGATAGGCAAGAGAAAGTAAGGCAAGGCAAAGCAAGGAACCATAGGTGACATGGTAAAACAAGGCAAGTCAAGGCACCATGCACACTATGTTACCATAAGGAAAGGCTAGGCACCATGGGCACCATAGTAAGGCAAGGCAAGACTTTTCAAGGGAAGGCACCATGAACACAATGCAGGGGCAAGGCAAGGTAAGGTAAGGCACCATGGGCACCAAGGTAAGATGTGGCAACTCAAGGCACCATGGGCACCATGGGAAGGCAAGAGAAACCAGGAAAAGGCATTGTTGACACCATGTAAATGAAGGCAAGGCATAACAAGAAAAGAGAAGTAACAAAGTCATCATGGTAAGGCAAGACATGTCAAATTACCTTGGGAACTCTGATAAGTCCAGACTAGGCAAGGCAAGGCAAGGCAAGTCAATAAGGTCACCATGGTAAGGCAAGGCAATGCAAGTCACTGCATTATGTGCACACTGGTAAGGGTAAGCAAGGAAAGCAAAGACTTCATAAGCAGCATGGTATGACAAGCAAGGCAAGGTGCCCTAGGCCCTGTGGTAAGGAAAGGCAAGGCAAGTCACCATGGGCAACATGGAAAGGCAAGGCAAGGCAAGGCACCATGGGCAACATGATAAGGAAAGAAAAGGAAAGACATCATGGAAAACTTGGCAAGTCAAGGTCATGCAAGGCAAGGCAAGGCACCATGGGCACAAACATAATGCAATACAAGGTGTGTAAAGGCATCATGGGCACATTGATAAAGCAAATCAAGGCAAGGCAATGCAAGTCAAGGTGCCATGGACACCATAGTAGGTCAAGGCAAGCCACGAAACAGCACCATGTGCCCACTTGTAAGGCAAAGAAATGCAAGGCACCATGGGCAAACATATGAGGCTAGGAATGGCAAGACATGCACCATGGGCCACATGGAAGTGGAAGGCAAGTTAAGGCAAGGCAAGGCAGCTCTCCATGGAGACAATGTTAAGGCAAGACAATGCAAAGCGAGGCAATGCAAGACACCAAGAGCACCATGGTAAGGCAAGGCAAGACAAGTGAAGGTACCATAGGCACCATGGAAAGGCAAGACAAGTCAAGACACTATAGGCACCATCATAAGGCAAGGCAAGGCAAGGAAGCATAGGTACAATCGTAAGGCAAGGCAACGGAAGAGATATGAAGGAAAGGCAAGGCAAGGCAATGAAATGTAAGGCAAGTAAAGTCACCAAGGGCACCATGGTAAGGCAAGGAAAGTCAGTGCAAGGCACCATGGACACCATCGTAAAGTAGGGCATGGCAGAGCATCATGGGCACAATGGTTAAGCAAGGTAAAGCAAGGCACCATGGACACCATGGTAAGGCAAGGCAAGACATAGCAAGGGAAAGCACTATGGGAAAAATGGAGATTCAAGGCAAGGCACAGTAGGATACCATGCGCACCATGGTAAGGAGAGGCAATGCAAGTCATCATGGGCACCATGATAAGGCAAGGAAAATCAGGAAAAGTCACGGTGGGCACCATATATAAGAAGACAATGCAAAGCAAGATGTGTCCATGAAGAGATGACTTGCCTTGCCTTAACTTGCCTTTCACTTTCATGTTGCCCATGGTGCATGCCTTGCCTTGCCTTGTCTTACCTGGGAGCCCATGGTGCCTTGCCTTTCCTTGCCTTACCAGGGGCCACACTGTGCCTTTTGGTGGCTTGCCTTCACCTACCATGATGCCCATGGTACCTTGCCTTGCATTTTCTTGCCTTGTCTTCCTTTTCCAATGTGCCCATGATGGCTTGCAACGCCTTCCCTTGCCTTATGGGTGGCAATGGTGACTTTTCTTGACATGATGGACTAACCTTACCATGGTGTCCATGGTGCCTTGCCTTCCCTTATGATCCAGCTGGTGGTGTCCTGTCTTGCCTTCTCAATGTGCCCATGGTGCCTTTCCTTTCCTTTCCTTGCATTCTCTTGCCTTGCCATGGTATCCATGGTGCATTTACATGCCTTGTTTTATCTTTCCATGTTGCCACTTGTGCCTTGCTTTGCCTTGATTTACTCTGCCATAAAATGGTGTCCATGATCTTTTGTCTTGCCTTGTGTTACCATGGTGCCCATGGTGTCTTGCATTGCCTGCCCTTATGTTGATGCTCAAGTTTCCTTGCCTTGCCTTTTCTTACCATGTTGCCCATGGTGTCTTGTTTTCCCTTACCTGACCATGTTGCCAACGGTGCCTTACCTTGCCTTACCTTGCTTTGGTTTGTCTTGCCGTGCTTTATCTTTCTTTGATTTACCATGCTGAATATGGTGCCTTGCCTTGGAATGCCTTACTTTACTTTTGTGCCCATTGTGTGTTCCTTGCTTTGTCACATTTACCTTACCATGGTGCCCATTTCCTTGCCTCACCTGGGTTTTTATTTCTGTGATGCCTATGCTGCCTTGCATTGCCTTGCCTTGAATTCTCAGGGTCCTTGTCGTGCCTAGCCTTGCCTTCCCTTGCCTTACCATGTTGTCCATGCTGTCTTTACATGTTTTGCCTTGCCATACCATGTATCCTAGGATGCATTGGCTTACTATAATGCACTCTGGGCACCACGGTAAGAAAAAGCAAGGCAAGGCCTGAGAAGCAAACACTATAGGCACCACTTCAATGCAAGTGAAAGCAAGGCAAGGTACAATGGGAACCATGGCAAGGCAAGGCACAAAGCAAGGCGCCATTGTCACAATAGTAAGTCCTGGGAAAGAAAGGAAATTCATCATGGCAACCATGGGTAGCAGGATAAGGCACACAAGGCAAGGCAAGACAAGACAACATGGGCATCATGAAATTATAAAGCATGGCAAGTAAAGGCACCATGGGCACCAGAGTAGGGAAAGAAAACGCAATGCAACACAAACCACTATGGGCAACATGATAACACATGACAAGGCAAGGAAAAACACCATAATCACAGCTTTAATGCAAAGAAAAGCAAGGTAACACAATTCACCATGGGCACCATGGGACACACAGCAAGGCAACACAAAGCAAGAAAATGAACCATGGGCCATGGCATGATAAGGCAATGCAAGTCACCATGAGAACCTTAGAAAGGCAAGGAAAAGTAAGGCAAGGCAAGGCACAATAGGAACCAAGTTATGGAAAGTGAAGGAGAGACAAGCCACCATGGACACCATGATAAGGCAATGCCAGAAAAGGGAAGGCATCTATATACCTAAATATGTAGGTTATGGACACAAAGATACCTAGAGAGATAGGTGATGGACACATAGATACCTAGATACATAGGTGATGGACACATAGATACCTAGATACATAAGTTATGGACATATAGATACCTAGATACATAGATGATGGACACATGGATACCTAGATACATATGTGATGGACACATATGTACCAAGATACATATGTGATAGACACATAGATACCAAGGTATGTAGGTGATGGACACATAAATACCTAGATACATATGTTTTAGACACATGGATACCTAGATACATAGGTGATAGACACATAGATACCTAGATACGTAAGTCATAGACACACTAATACGTAGATATATAGGACAAGGACGCATACATACATAGATACATGGGTGATGGACACATAGATACCTAGATACATAGGTGATGGACACATACATACATAGATACATAGGTGATGCACACATAGATACCTAGGTACATAGGTGATGAACACATAGATACCTAGGTATAGAGGTGATGGACACATAGATACCTAGATACATAGGTGATGGACACATACATACCAAGATACGTAGGTGAGGAAAACATAGATACCTAGAGGCATAGGTGAAGGACACATAGATACCTATATACATAGGTGATAGACACATAGTTTCCTAGACAAATAGTTGATGGACACATATACTAATAGATACATAGGTGACAGAAACATTGCTACCCAAATATATGGGTGATAGACACAGAGATACCTAGATACATAGATGATAGATTGGTACATAAATAATTAGATATACAGTTGGTACACATATAGATACATAGATACGTAGGTGATGGACACATAGATACATAGATACATAGAAGATAGATCTTTACATAGATACCTAGATACATAGGTGATGGACACATGGATACCTAGATACATAGGTGATAGACACATAGATACCTAGATACCTAGGTGGTGGACACATAAATATGAATATACATAAGTGTTGGACACGTAGATACCTAGATGTACAGGATATTGACACATAGATAAATAGATACATAGATGATAGACACATAGATACCTATATACCTAGTTGACTGACACATAGATACCTAGATACACAAGACATCGACACACAGATACATAGATACATAGGTCATGGAAACATTGATAGCTAGATACATACGTGATAGACACATAGATACCTATATACATAGGTGATGGACACATAGATACATAGATACATAGTTGATAAACACATAGATACATAGATGCATAGATGACGGACACATAGATACCTAGATACAGAGGTGATAGACACATAGATACCTAGATACATAGGTGAAGAACACATAGATACCTAGATACATATGTGATGGACAGATAGATACCTAGATACATAGGTGGTGGACACATATATACCTAGGTAATTTGGTGATCTACACATAGATACCTAGATATATAGGTGAGGGAGACATAGATTTTGAGATACATATGTGATGGAGACATAGATACTTACATGCATAGGTGATAGACACATAGATACTAAGATATATAGAAGATGGACACATAGATACCTACATACATAAGTGATGGACACCACGATCCCTAGATACATAGGTCATTGACACATATTTACCTAGATGCATAGGTGATAGGCACATAGATACACAGATACATAGATGATAGATCTATACATAGATATCTAGATACATAGCTGATACTCACATAAATACCTAGATACGTAGGTGATACACACATTGATTCCCAGATACATAGGTGAAAGACAGATAGATATCTAGATACATAAGTGATGGACACATGGATACCTAGATATTTAGGGGATAGACACATAGATACCTAGAAACGTAGATGACGGACACATAGATACCTAGAGGCATACGTGAAAGACAAATAGATACCTAGATACATAGATGATAGATCGATACCTAGATACCTAGATACATAGGTGATGAACACATAGATTCCCAGATACATAGCTGATGGACACATAGATACCTAGATACACAGGTGATGGACACATAGATACCTAGGTACATAGGTGACAGACACATAGATACCAAGATATGTAGGTGACAGAAACATAGATACCTACATACGTAGGAGATGGACACATAGATACCTAGATACATAGGTGACAGACACATAGATACATAGAAACATAAGTGACGGACACATGGACATCTGGATACATAGGTGGTGGACACATAGATAACCAGATACATAGGCGAAAGACACATAGATACCCAGATACATAAGTGATAGACGCATAGATATCAAGATACATAGTAGATAGATCAATATACAGATACCTAGATACATAAATGAGGGATATGTACATACCTAGATACGTAGGTTATGAACACATAGATATCTATGTATATAGTAGATGCACATGTAGATACCTAGATACATAGGTGATGGACACATACATACCTAGATATATAGGTGATAGACACATACATACCTAGATATTTAGGTGACAGGCAAATAGATATCTAGATACATAGGAGATAGACACAACAATATGTAGATACATACGTGATAGACACATAGATACCTGGATAGGTAGGTGATGGACATATAGAAATATAGATACATAGGCAATGCACACATAGATACCTAGATACATAGGTGATGGACACATAGATACCAAGATACATAGATATGTAAATACATAAGTGATGGACACATAGATACCTAGATACATAGGGGATGGACAGATAGATACCAAGAAATATAGGTGATGAACACATAGATACCTAGATACATAGATGATGGACACATAGATACCTAGATACATGGGTGATGGACCCATAGATACCTAGATACATAGGTGATGGACATATAGATAACTAAATACATAGGTGATAGACACATAGATACCTAGATACATAGGTTATTTATAGATACATAAACACCTATATACATAGGTGATAGATAAATACATAGATACCAAGATATATAAATGTTGGACACTTGTATACTTAAAGAGGTGATGGACACATAGACATCTAGAAATGTAGGCGATGGACAAATAGATACCTATATGCATAGTTGATGGACACATAGATAAATAGATACGTAGGTGATGGAGACATAGATACCACGATACACAGGTGATTGACACATAGATACTTAGATAAGTAGGTGATGGATCCACAGATACCTAGATAGATAGGTGTAGGACACATAGATACCTAGATACATAGGTAAGGAACACAGAGATATCTAGATACATAGGTGCTGGACGCATAGATACATACACACATAGGTGACGGACATATAGATATCTAGATTCAAAGGTGATGGACACATAGATACATAGATACATAGATGGCAGATCGACATCTAGATACCTAGATACATAGGTGATTAACCCGTAGATACCTAGAAAGTTAGGTGATAGATATATAGATACCTAGATATATGGGTGATTGACACATAGATACATAGATACACAGGTGGTAAGTGGGTACATACAAACATAGATACATAGATGATAGTAACATAGATATATAGATACATAGGTAATGGAGACATAGATACGTATACACATAGGTGATGGACACATACATAACTAGATACATAGCTGATAGACACATAGATAAAAAGATACATAGGTGATGGACACACTGATACATAGATACATATGTGCTAGACATATAAATATGTAGATACCCAGGTGTTGGACACATAGATACCTAGATAATTATATGATGGACACCTAGACACCAATATATATAGGTGATGCACACATAGATACCTAGTTACATAGCTGATGGACACATAGATACAATGATACATAGGTGATGGACATATAGAAACCTAGATACATAGGTGATAAACACATAGATATCTAGATACATTGTTTATAGATATATACATAGATACCTTGATACATATGTGATAGATAAATACATAGATACCCAGATACATACGTGATGGACATTATATACCTAGATACAGACGTGATGGACAAATAGATAAATAGAAACGTAGAGAATGGACACAGAGAAACCTCGATACATAAGTGATGGACACATATATACATAGATACGTAGGTGATGTAAACATATATACCTAGATACGTATATGATGGACTCATAGATACCTAGGTACGTAGGTGATAGACACATAGATACCTAGATGCATAAATGATAAACACATAGATACCTAGTCAAGTAGTTGATGAACACATAGACACTTAGATACATAGGTGACGGACACATAGATACATAGATACAAAGGTGATGGACACATAGTTACCAACATACATATGAGTTGGACACATGGATACCGGGATACATAGGTAATGTGCACATAGATACCTAGACACGTATTTGCTGGACACATAGATACCTGGATACTTATTTGCTGAACTCAAAGATACCTAGATACGTAGGTGATAGACACATAGATACCTAGATACACAGGTTACAGACACATAGATATCTAGTCAAGTAGTTGATGGACATATAGATACTAATATACATAGGTGATGGACACATAGATACCTAGATACAAAGGTGATGGACACATAGTTACCAAGATACGTATGTGTTTGACATATGGATACAGTGATACGTAGGTGATGTACACATAGATAGCTAGATACGTATGTGCTGGACTTATAGATACCAAGATAAGAAGGTGATAGACACATAGATACCAAGTCAAGAAGTTGATCGACACATAGATAGTTAGATACATAGGTGAGGGACACATAATTACCAGGATACGTATGTGTTGGACACATGGATACCGTGATATGTAGGTGATGTACACATGGATACCTAGATATGTATTTGCTGGGCTCATAGATACCTATATATGTAGGTGATAGACACATAGATACCTAGATACATAGGTGAAAGACACATAGATACCTAGTCAAGTAGTTGAAGGACACACAGATACTTAGATATATAGGTGATGGGCACATAGATATGTAGATACTAAGGTGATGGACACATAATTACCAAGATACATATGTGTAGGACACATGGATACCATAATACGTAGGTGATGTACACATAGATACCTAGATACGTATTTGCTGTACACATAGATACCTAGATACATAGATGATAGACACATAGATACCTAGATACATAGGTGATACACACAGAGATATCTAGTCAAGTTGTTGATGTACACAAAGATACTTACATACATAGGTGATGGACAGACAAACAGATACAAAGGTGATGGACACGTAATTACCAAGATACGTATGCCTTGGACACATGGATACCGTGATACATAGGTGATGTACACATAGATACCTAGATACGTATTTGCTGGACTCATAGATACCTAGATACGTAAGGGATAGACACATAGATACCTAGATACCTAGGTGATAGACACATAGATACCTAGATTCATAGGTGATAGACACATAGATACCTGGATACGTAGGTGATAGACACATAGATACCTATTCAAGTAGTTGATGGACACATAGGTACGTACATACATATGTGATGGACACATAGATACCTGGATACGTAGTTGCTGGACTCATCGATACCTAGATACGAAGGTGATAGACACATAGATACCTAGATACATAGGTGATAGAAACATAGATACCTCGTAAAGTAGTTGATATACACATAGACACTTGGATACATTAGTGATGGACAAATAGAAACCTAGGTACAAAGGTGATGGATACATAGTTACCAAGATACGTATATGTTGGACACATGGATGCCATGATACCTAGGTGATGTACACATGGATACCTAGATATCTATTTGCTGGACTTATAGATACCTAGATATGTAGGTGATAGACACACATATTCCAAGAGACATAGGTGATAGACACATAGATAACTAGATACATCGTTAATAGACACATAGATACCTAGATACATAGGTGATAGACACAGAGACACCTAGTCAAGTGGTAGATATACACACAGATACCTAGATACATAGATGATGGACCCATAGATACCTAGATATGTATTTGCTGGACCCATAGATACCTAGATATGTAGGTGATAGACACAAAAATACCTAGATACATAGGTGATAGTCAAATAGATACCAAGTCAAGTAATTTATCAACACATAGATACTTAGATACATACGTGATGGACACAAAGATACCTGGGTACATAGTTGCTGGATTCATTGATACCTAGATATGAAGGTGATAGACATAGAGTTACCAAGATATATAGGTGATAGAAACATACATACCTAGTCAAGTAGTTGATATACTCATAGACACTTGGATAGATAAGTGATGGAAACATAGATACCTAGATACAAAGGTGATGGACACATAGTTACCAAGATACGTATATTTTGGACACATGGATGCCGTGATACCTAGGTGATGTACACATAGGTACCTAGATACGCTTTTGCTGGACTCAGTGATACCTAGATACGTAGGTGACAGACACATAGATACCTAGCTACATAGGTGATAGGCACATAGATACCTAGTCAACTAGTTGATGGACACATAGATACTTAGATACATAGTTGATGGACACATGGATACCTAGATACAAATGTGATGGGCACATAGTTACCAAGATACGTAAATATTGGACACATGGATACCGTGATATGTAGGTGATGTACACTTAGATACCTAGATACGTATTTGCTTGACTCATAGACACCTATATACGTAGGTGTAAGACACATGGAGACATAGATACATAGGTGATAGACACATAGATACCTAGTCAAGAAGTTGACGGAAACATAGATACTTAGATACATAGGTGATGGACACATAGATCCCTAGATACAAAGGTGATGGACAAACTGTTATCCGGATACGTATGTGTCGGACACATGGATACCGTGATACATAGGTGATGTACACAAAGATATCTAGGTACATATTTTCTGGACACTTAGATACCTATATACGAAGGTGATAAACACATAGATACCTAGATACATAGGTGATAGACCCTTAGAAACCAAGTTATGTTGTTGAGGGACACATAGATACTTAGATACATAGGCGTTGGACACACAGAAAGCTAGATACAAAGGTGATCGACAAATTGTTATCCAGATACGTATGTGCTGGACACATGGATACCGTGATACATAGGTGATGGAGAAATTGATACCTATATATGTATTTGCTGAACTCATAGATACCTAGATATGTAGGTGATAGACCCATAGATAGCTGGATGCATGGGTGAAAGGAATATAGATACCTAGTCAAGTAGTTGATAGACACATAAAACCTAGATACATAGGTGATGGACACATGGATACCTAGATAAAAATGTGATGGACACATAGTTACCAAGATATGTATATGTTGGATACATGGATACCATGATACATAGGTGATGTACACATAGATACCTAGATACGTATTTGCTGGACTCATAGATACCTAGATTCGTATGTGATGGACACATAGATACCCAGATACAAAGGTAATGGACACATAGTTACAAAGATACGTATGTGTTGGACACAAGGATACAGTGATACGAAGGTGATGTACACATAGATACCTAGATATGTATTTGCTGGGCTCATAGATACCTAGATACTTAGGTAATAGACACATAGATACCTAGATACACAGGTGATAGGCACATAGATACCTAGTCAGGTAGTTGATGGACAGATAGATACTTATAGACATAAGTGATGGACACATAGATACCTAGATACAAAGGTTAAGGGCACATAATTTGAAAGATATGTATGTGTTGGACACATGGATACCATGATATGCAGGTGATGTACACATAGATACCTAGATACTTATATGCTGGACTAATAGATACCGAGATACGTAGGTGATAGACACATAGATACCTAGATACACAGGTGATAGACACATAGACAGCTAGTCAAGAAGTTAATGGACACATAGATACTTAGATGCATAGGTGATGGACACATAGATACCTATACAGAAGTGATGGAAACATACTTACCAAGATACGCATGTGTAGGACACGTGGATACCATGATACGGAGTTGATGTACACACAGATACTTAGATACCTATTTACTGGACTCATAGATACCTAGATACGTTGGTGATGAACACATAGATAGCTAGATACATATGTGATTGACACATAGATACCTAGTCAAGTAGTTGATGGACACATAGATACTTAGATACATAGGTGATGGACACATAGATACATAGATAGAAATGTGATGGACACATAGTTACCCAGATACATATGTGTTGGACACATGGATACCGTGATTCGCAGGTGATGTACACATAGATACCTAGATACGTATTTGCTGGACTCATAGATACCTAGATTCGTAGGTAATAGACACGTAGATACCTAGATGCATAGGTGATAGACACATAGATACCTAGGCAAGTAGCTAATGGACACATAGATACTTAGATACATAGGTGATGGGCACATAGTTACCAAGATACGTAAATGTTGGACACATGGATACCCTGATACGTACGTGATGTACACTTAGATACCTAGATACGTACTTGCTGCACTCATATATACCTAGATACTTAGGTGATAGACACATGGATAGCTAGATACATAGGTGAAAGACACATAGATACCTAGTCAAGAAGTTGATGGACACATAGATACTTAGATACATAGGTGATGGACACATAGATCACTAGATACAAAGTGATGGGCAAATGGTTATCCAGACACGTATGTGTCGGACACATGGATACTGTGATACATAGGTGATGTACACATAGATACCTAGATACGTATTTGCTGGACTCATATATACCTATATACGAAGGTGATAGACACACCTAGATACCTAGATACATAGGCGATAGACCTTAGAAACCAAGTTATGTTCTAGAAGGACACATAGATACTTAGATACATAGGTAATGGACACATAGATAACTAGATACAAAAGTGATCGACAAATTGTTACCCAGATACGTATGTGTTGGACACATGGATGCCGTGATACGTAGGTGATGTACAAATAGATACCCACATATGTATTTGCTGGACCCATAGATACCTAGATACGTATTTTCTGGACTCATACATACCCAGATAAGTAGGTGATAGAAACATAGATACCTAGATACTTGGGTGATAGGCACATAGATACCTAATCAAGTAGTTAATAGACACATTGATACATAGATACATAGGTGATGGATATATAGATAGCTAGATAAAAATGTGATGGACACATACTTAGCCAGATACGTATGTGTTGGACACATGGATACCGTGATACATAGGTGATGTACACATAGATACCTAGATACGTATTTGCTGGACTCATAGATACCTAGATACGTAATTGATGGACACATGGATACCTAGATAGAAAGTTAATGGACACATAGTTACCAAGATACGTATGTGTTGGACAAAAGTATACCATGATACGTAGGTGATCGACACATAGATAACCAGATACGTATTTCCTGGACTCATAGATACCTAGATACTTACGTGATAGACACATAGATACATAGAAATATAGGTGATAGACACATAGATACCTAGTCAAGTAGTTGATGGACACATAGATACTTAGATACATAGGTGATGGACACATAGATACATAGATAGAAATGTGATGGACACATAGTTACCAAGATACATAGGTGTTGGACACATGGATACCATGATACGCAGGGGATGTACACATAGGTACCTAGATACGTATTTGCTGGACTCATAGATACCTAGATATGTACGTGATAGACACGTAGATATGTAGATACATAGGTGATAGACATATAGATACCTAGTCAAGTAGCTAATGGACACATAGATACTTAGATACGTAGGTGATGGACACATAGTTACCAAGATACGTATGTTGTGGACACATGGATACTGTTATACGTAGGTGATGTACACAAAGATACCAAGAGTTGTATTTGCTGGATTCATAGCTATCTAGATACATATTTGCTGGACTCATAGATACCAAGATACGTAGGTGATAGACACATAGATACCTAAATACATAGGTGATAGACACATAGATACCTAGTCAAGTAGTTGATGGACACATAGATACTTAGATACCTAAGTGATGAACACATAGATACCTAGACACAAAGGTGATGGACACATAGTAACCAAGACACATATATGTTGGACACATTGATACAGTGATATGTAGGTGATTTACACATAGATACCTAGATACGTGTTTCCTGAACTCATAGATACCTAGACACGTATTTTCTATACTCATAGATACTAGATATGTAGGTGATAGACACGTAGATACATAGATACATAGGACATAGACACATAGATTCCTATTCAAGTACTTGATGGACACATAGATTCTTAGATACATAGGGGATGTACACATAGAAACATAGATACAAATGTGATGGACACGTAGTTTCCAAGATACGTATGGGTTGGCCCACCGGATACCGTGATATGCAGGTAATGTTCACATAGATACCTTGACATGTATTTGCTGGACTCATGGATACCAAGAAACGTAGGTGATAGAAACATAGATACATAGATACTTAGGAGATAGACACTTAGATAACTAATCATGTTGTTGATGGAAACATAGATACTCAGATACATAGGTGATAGACACATAGATACCTAGTCAAGTATTTGATGGACACATAGATACTTAGATACATAGGTGATGGACACATAGATATCTTGATACAAAGGTGATGGGCACATAGTTACCAAAATACGTGTGTGTTGGACACATGGATACCGTGATATGTAGGTGATGTACACATGGATACCTAGATACGTATTTGCTGGGCTCATACGTACCTAGATACGTATGTACTGGATTCATAGATACCTAAATACAAAGATGATAGACACATAGATACCTAGATACACAAGTGATAGGCAAATAGATATCTAGCCAAGTAGTTGATGGACACATAGCTACTTAGATACACAGGTGATGGACACATAGATACCTAGATACAAATGTGATGGACACATAGTTACCAAGGTACGTATGTGTTGTACACACGGATACCATTATACGTAAATGATGTACACATAGACACCTATATAGGTATTTGCTGGACTCATAGATACCTATATACATAGGTGATGAACACATAGATACCTAGATACAAAGGGGATAGACACACATTTACCAAGATACACATGTGTTCGACACATGGATACCGTGATACGCAGTTTATGTACACATAGATAGCTAGATATGTATTTGCTCATCTCATAGATACCAAGATACATAGGTGATAGACACATAGGTACCTAGTCACGTAGTTGATGGACACATAGATACTTAGATACATAGGTGATGGACACATAGAGACCTAGATACAAAGGCGATGGACACATAGTTACCAGGATGCGGATGCGTTTTACACATGGATTCTGCGATACATAGGTGATGTACACATAGATACCTAGATACGTATTTGCTGGACTCATAGATACCAAGATATGTAGGGGATAGACACATAGATACCTAGATACATAGGTGATAGACACATAGATACTTAGTCCAGTAATTGTTGGACACGTAGATACTTAGATACATAGGTGATGGACACATAGGTACCAAGATACGTATGTGTTGGAACATGGATACTGTGATACGTAGGTTATGTACACAAAGATATCTAGATTACGTATTTGCTGGACACATAGATACCTAGATACGTATTTGCTGGACTCATAGATATCAAGATACGTAGGTGATAGACACATAGAAACCTGGCTACATAGGTGATGGACACATAGATACCTAATCAAGTAGTTGATGGATACATAGATATTTAGATACATAGGTGATAGACACATAGATACCTAGTAAGGTATTTGATGGACACCTAGATACTTAGATACATAGGTGATGGACACACAGATACCTAGATTCAAAGGTGAAGGACACATAGTTACCAACATACGTATGTGTTGGTCACATGTATACCATGATATGTAGGTGATGTACACATAGATACCTAGATAAGTATATGCTGGGCTCATAGATACCTAGATACGTATGTGCTGGACTCATCGATACCTAGATACGTAGGTGATAGACACATAGATACCTAGATAACTCTTTGATAGACACATGGATACCGAGTCAAGTAGTTGTCGGACACATACATACTTAGATACATTGGTAATGGACACATGGAGACCTAGACAAAAAGGTGATGGCCACATAGTTACCAAGATACGTATGTGTTGCACAAATGAATACCGTGATAAGAAGGTGATGTACAAATATATCCCTATATATGTATTTGCTGGACTCATATATACCTAGATACGTAGGTGATGGACACATAAATACCTAGATAGCACTTTGATAGACACATAGATACCTAGTCAAGTAGTTGACGGACAAATACATACTTAGATACATTGGTAATGGACACATAGAGACCTAGACAAAAAGGTGATGCACACATAGTTACCAAGATACGTATGTGTTGGACACATGGATATCATGATACGTAGGTGAGGTACACATAGATACCTAGATACGTTTATGCTGTGCTCATAGACACTTAGATACATATGTGTTGGACTCACAGATACCCAGATACGTAGGTGATAGACACATAGATACCTAGATACATAGGTGATAGACACATAGATACCTAGTCAATTAGTTGATGGACACATTGATACTTAAATACATAGGTGATGGACACATAGATGCCTAGACACAAACGTGATGGAAACATAGTTACCAAGGTACATATGTGTTGTACACACGGATACCGTTATATGTAGATGATGTACACATAGATACCTATATACGTATTTACTGGACTCATAGATACCTAGATACGTAGGTGATGGACACATAGATACGTAGATACAAATGTGATGGACGCATAGTTACCAAGATACGTATGTGTTCGACACATGGATACCGTGATATGTAGGTTAGGCACACATAGATACCCAGATACGTACTTGCTGGACCTGTAAATACCAAGATACGTAGGTGATAGACACACAGATACTTAGTCAAGTAGTTGATGGACACATACATACTTAGATACATAGGTGATGGACACATAGAGACCTACATACAAAGGTGATGGACACATAGTTACCAAGATACGTATGTGTTGGACACAGGGACACAGTGATACATAGATGATGTACACATAGATACTTAGATATAGAGGTGATGGACACATAGTTACCTAGATACAAAGGTAATGGACACATAGTTACCAAGATAAGTATGTGTTGGACAAAAGGATACAGTGATACGTAGGTGATGTACACATAGATATCTAGATGCGTATTTGTTGGACTCAAAGATACCTAGACACGTACATGATAGACACACTGATACCAAGATACATAGGAGATAGACACATAGATAAATAGTCAAGTAGTTGATGGACACATAGATGCTTAGATACATAGGTGATGGACACATAGATACCTATATGCAATGGTGACGTACACATAGATATCTAGATACGTATTTGCTGGACTCATAGATACCTCAATACGTATTTGCTTGACTCATAGATACCTAGATATGTAGGGGATAGACACATAGATACCCAGATACATATGTGATAGACACATAGAAACCTAGTCAGGTAGTTGATGGACACATAGATACATAGATACATAGGTCATGGACAAATAGATACCTAGATAAAAGATGATGGACACATAGTTACCAAGTTACCTATGTGTTGGAAACATGGATACCGTGATACGTAAGTGATGTTCACATAGATACCTAGATACATATTTGCTGGACTCATAGATACTTAGATAAGAAGGTGATAGACACACAGATAGCAAGAGACATAGGTGATAGACACATAGATACCCAGATACATAGGTGATAGACACATAGATACCCAGATACATAGGTGATAGACACATAGATACCTAGATAAATAGGTGATAGACACCTAGATACCTAGTCAAGTGGTTGAAGGACACATAGATACGTATATACATACATAGGTGACAGACGCATAGATACCTAGTCAAGTAGTTGATGGACACATAGATACTTAGATACATCGGTGATGGACACATAGATACCTAGATTCAAAGGTGAAGGACACATAGTTACCAACATATGTATGTATGGGTCACATGGATACCATGATATGTAGGTGATGTACACATAGATACCTAGATAAGTATATGCTGGGCTCATAGATAAATAGATACGTATTTGCTGGACTCATAGATACCAGGATACGTAGATGGTAGACACATAGATACCTAGATAACTCTTTGATAGACACATAGATACTGAGTCAAGTAGTTGTCGGACACATACATACTTAGATACATTAGTAATGGACACATAGAGACCTAGACAAAAAGGTGATGCACACATAGTTACCAAGATACATATGTGTTGGACACATGGATATCATGATATGTAGCTGAGGTACACATAGATACCTAGATACGTTTATGCTGGGCTCATAGATACCTAGATACATATGTGTTGGACTCACAGATACCCAGATACGTAGGTGATAGACACATAGATACCTAGATACATAGGTGATAGACACATAGAGACCTAGTCAATTAGTTGATGGACACATAGATACTTAAATACATAGGTGATGGACACATAGATACCTAGACACAAACACTGTGGACACATAGTTACCAAGGTACGTATGTGTTGTACACACGGATACCGTTATATGTAGATGATGTACACATAGATACCTATATACGTGTTTACTGGACTCATAGATACCTAGATACGTAGGTGATGGACACATAGATACGTAGATACAAATGTGATGGACGCATAGTTACCAAGATACGTATGTGTTCGACACATGGATACTGTGATGTGTAGTTTAGGTACACATAGATACCTACATACGTACTTGCTGGACTTGTAAATACCAAGATACGTAGGTGATAGACACACAGATGCTTAGTCAAGTAGTTGATGGACACATACATACTTAGATACATAGGTGATGGACACATAGAGACCTACATACAAAAGTGATGGACACATGGTTACCAAGATACGTATGTGTTGGACACAGTAATACAGTGATACATAGATGATGTACACATAGATACTTAGATATATAGGTGATGGACACATAGTTACCTAGGTACAAAGGTAATGGACACATAGTTACCAAGACAAGTATGTGTTGGACAAAAGGATACAGTGATACGTAGGTGATGTACACATAGATACCTAGATACATATTTGTTGGACTCAAAGATACCTAGACACGTACATGATAGACACACTGATACCAACATACATAGGAGATAGACACATAGATACATAGTCAAGTAGTTGATGGACACATAGATGCTTAGATACATAGGTGATGGACACATAGATACCTATATACAATGGTGATGTACACATAGATATCTAGATATGTATTTGCTGGACTCATAGATACCTAGATATGTAGGGGATAGACACATAGATACCCAGATACATATGTGATAGACACATAAAAACCTTGTCAGGTAGTTGATGGACACATAGATACATAGATACATAGGTCATGGACAAATAGATACCTAGATAAAAGATGATGGACACATAGTTACCAAGTTACCTATGTGTTGGACACATGGATACCGTGATACGTAGGTGATGTACACATAGATACCTAGATACGTATTTGCTGGACTCATAGATACCTAGATACGTATTTGCTGGACTCATAGATACCTAGATATGTAGGGGATAGACACATAGATACCTAGATACAAATGGGATAGTCACATAAATACCTAGTCAGGTCGTTGATGGACACATAGATACATAGATACATAGGTCATGGACAAATAGATACCTAGATAAAAGATGATGGATACATAGTTACCAAGTTACCTAAGTGTTGGACACATGGATACCATGATACGTAAGTGATGTTCACATAGATAGGTAGATACGTATTTGTTGGACTCATAGATACTTAGATAAGAAGGTGATAGACACACAGATACCAAGAGACATAGGTGATAGACACATAGATAAATAGATACATAGGTGACAGACACATAGATACCTAAATAAATTGGTGATAGACACCTAGATACCTAGTCAAGTGGTTGATGTACACATAGATATGTATATACATACATAGGTGATAGACGCATAGATACCTAGTCAAGTAGTTGATGGACACATAGATACTTAGATACGTAGGTGATGGACACATAGATACCTAGATGCAAAGTAATGGACACTTAGTTACCAATATACGTATATGTTGGACACATGGATACCGTTATATGTAGGTGATGTACACATTGATGCCTAGATACGTATTTGCTGGACTCATAGATACCTGGATACGTATGTGATAGACACATAGATACCTAGATACATACGTGATAGACACATAGATACCCAGTCAAGTAGTTGATGGACACATAGATACTTAGATACATAGGTGATGGATTTATAGATATCTGGTTTAAAAGGTGATGGACACATAGTTACCAAGATACATATGTAGTGGACACATGGATACCATGTTACATAGGTGATGGACACATAGATAACCGGATACTTATTTGATGGAGTCATAGATACCTAGATATGTAGTTGTTAGACACATATATAAATAGATACATAGGTGATAGGTGCATATATACCTAGTCAAGTAGTTGATGGACACACAGATACTAAGATACATAGGTGATGGACACATAGATACCGAGATACAAAAGTAATGAACACTTAGTTACCAAGATCCGTATGTGTTGGACACATGGATACCGTGATACATATGTGATGTACACATAGATACATAGATATGTATTTGCTGGACTAATAGATACCTGGATACGTCAGTGATAGACACATAGATACGTAGGTGATGTACACATAGATACCTAGATAAGTATTTTCTGGACTCATAGATACCTAGATTCGTAGGTGATAGACACAGAGATACATAGATACATAGGTGATAGACACATACATACCGAGACAAGTAGTTGGTGGACAAATAGATACTTAGGTGACAAACACATAGATACCTAGATACAAAGGTAATGGGCAAATAGTTATCAAGATACATATGTGTTGGACACATGGATACTGTAATACGTAGGCGATGTAAAAATGGATACCTAGATACGAATTTGCTGGACTCATAGATACCTAGATACCTATTTACTGGACAAATAGACACCTGGATACATAGGTGATAGAAACATACATACCTAGGCAAGTAGTTGATGGACACATAGATACTTAGATTCATAAGTCATAGACACATAGATAAATAGATACAAAGGTGATGGACACATAGTTACCAAGATACGTATGTGTTGGACACATGGATACCATGATACGTAGGTGATGTACACATAGATACCCAGATACGTATTTGCTGGACTCAAAGACACCTAGATACGTAGATGATAGACACATAGATACCTAGATATATAGAAGATAGACACATAAATACCTAGTCAAGTATTTGATGGGCACATAGATACTTAGATACATAAGTGATGGACACATGGATACCTAGATACAAATGTGATGGACACATAGTTACCAAGATACGTATGTGTTGGACACAAGGATACTGTGATACGTAGGTGATGTACACATAGATACCTAGATACTTATTTGCTGTACTCATAGATACCTAGATACGTAGGGGATAAACTCATAGATACATGGATATATAGGCGATAGACACATAGATATCTAGTCCAGTACATGATGGACATATAGATAATTAGATATATAGGTGATGGACACATTGTTACCAAGATACGTATGTGTTGGAACATGGATACTGTGATACTTAGGTAATGTACACAAAGATAACTAGATACGTATTTGCTGGACTCACAGATACCTAGATACGTATTTTCTGGACTCATAGATACCAAGATACGTAGGTGATAGACACATAGAAACCTAAATACATAGGTGACAGACACATAGATACCTAGTCAAGTAGTTGACGGACACGTAGATACTTAGATAAATAGGTGATGGACACAGAGATACCTATATACAAAAGTAATGGACACATAGTTACCAAGATATGTATGTGTTGGACACACAGATAACATGATACGTAGGTGATGTACACATAGATACCTTGATAAGTATTTGCTGGACTAATTGATACCAAGAAACGTAGGTGATAGAAACGTAGATTCATAGATATCTAGGTGATAGACACATAGATACCTAATCACGTAGTTGATGGACACATAGATACTTAGATACATAAGTGATAGATATGTAGATACCTAGTCAAGTATTTGATGGACACATAGATACTTAGATACGTAGGTAATGGGCACACAGATACCTAGATACAAAGGTGATGGACACATAGTTACCAAGATACGTATGTGTTGGTCACATGGATACCATGATATGTAGGTGATGTACACATAGATAGCTAGATACGTATATGCTGGGCTCATAGGTACCTAGATATGTATGTGCTGGACTCATAGATACCTAGACACGTAGGTGATAGACACATAGATACCTTGATACATATGTGATAGACTCATAGTTACCCAGTCAAGTAGTTGATGGACACATAGATACTTAGATACATAGGTGATGGACACATAGATACCTAGATACAAATGTGATGGACACATAGTTACCAAGGTACGTCTGTGTTGGACACATGTATACCTTTATACATAGATGATGTACAAATATATCCCTATACACATATTTGCTCGACTCATATAGACCTAGATACGTAGGTGATGGACATATAGATACATAGATACAAAGGTGATGGACACATAGTTACCAAGATATGTATGTGTTGGACACATGGATATCATGATATGTAGGTGAGGTACACATAGATACCGAGATACGTTTATGCTGGGCTTATAGATACCTAGATAAATATGTGCTGGATTCACAGATACCTAGATACTTAGGTGATAGACACATAGATACCTAGTCAATTAGTTGATTCACACATAGATACTTTGATACATAAGTGATGGACACATAGATACCTAGATGCAAACGTGACGGACACATAGTTACCAAGGTACGTATGTGTTGTACACATGGATACTGATATATGTAGATGACGTACACATAGATACCTATATACGTATTTGCTCGACTCATAGATACCTAGATACGTAGGTGACGGACACATAGATACGTAGATACAAAGGTAATCTACGCATAGTTACCAAGATACTTATGTGTTTGACACATGGATACCGTTATACGTAGGTTAGGTACCCATAGATACCTAGATTCGTATTTGCTGGACTCATAGATACCAAGATACGTAGGTGAAAGACACATAGATACCTAGTCGAGTAGTTGATGGACACATACATACTTAGATACATAGGTGATGGACACATAGAGACCTAGATACAAAGGTGATGGACACATAGTTACCAAGATACGTATGTGTTGGACAAATGGATACCGTGGTACGAAGGTAATGTACAAATAGATACCTAGATACGTATTCGCTGGACGTATAGACACCTAGATACGTAGATGATAGACACATAGACACCTAGATACATAGAATATAGACACATTAATACCTAGTCAAATATTAGATGGACACATAGATACTTAGATACATAGGTGATGGACACGTAGATACCTAGATACAAAGGTGATGGACAAATAGTTACCAAGATACGTATGTTTTGGACACATGGATACCGTGATATGTGGTGGATGTACACACAGATACCTAGATACGTATATGCTGGACTCATAGACAACTAGATACGTATGTGATAGCCACATAGATACCTAGATACATAGGTGTTAGACACATAGATACCTAATAAACTAGTTGATAGACACATATATACTTAGATGCATAGGTGATGGACACATTGATACCTAGATACAAAGTGATGGACACACAGTTACCAAGATACCTATGTGTTGGCCACATGGATACCATGATAACTAGGTGATGTACACATAGATACCCAGATACGTATTTGCTGGACTCATAGATACCTAGATACGTATTTGCTGGACTCATAGATAACTGGATACGTAGGTGATAGATACGTAGTTACCAAGATACATAGTTGATAGACACTTAGATACCTAGTCAAGTAGTTGATGGACACATAGATAGTTAGATACATATGTGATGGACTCATATATACCTAGACACAAAAGTGATGATGACATAATTACAAAGATACGTATGTGTTGGACACATGGATACCGTGAAACATAGGTGATGTACACATAGATACGTAGAAACGTATTTGCTGGACTCATAGATACCTAGATACGTAGGTGATAGAAACATAGGTACCTAGATACATAGGTGATGGACACATAGATATCTAGATACATATTTGCTGGAATCATAGATACCTAGATACGTAGGTGATAGACACATAGATACCTAGTCAAGTAGTTGATGGACATATAGATACTTGGGTACCTAGGTGATGGACACATAGATAAATAGATACAAAATGATGGACACATGGTTTCCAAGATACGTATGTGTTGGACACATGTATACCCTGATATGTAGTTTACGTACACATACATACATAGATATGTATTTGCTGGACTCATAGATACCTAGATAGGTAGGTGATAGACACATGGATACCTAGATACATAGGTGATAGACACATAGACACCTAGTTAAGTAGTTGATGGATATATTGATACTTGGATACATAAGTGATGGACACATATATACCTAGATACAAAGTAATGGAAATATAGTTGCCAAGATATGTATGAGTTGGACACACGGATACCATGATACGTATGTGATGTAACCATAGATAACTACATACCTATCTTCTGGACTCATAGATACCTAGATACATAGGTGGTAGACACTTAGCTACCTAGATACATAGGTGAGGGACACATATATACGTAGTCAAGTAGATGATGGACACATAGATACTTAGATACATAGGTGATAGACACATAGATACCTAGACACAAAGGTGATGGACACGTAGTTACCAAGATATGTATGTATTGGACACATGGATACCATGATACATAGGAGATGTACTCATTGATACGTAGATACATATTGGCTGCACTATTAGATACCTAGAAACGTAGGTGACAGACACTTAAATACCTAGATACATAGGTGAAAGACACATAGATACCTAGTCAAGTAGTTGATGGACACATAGATACTTAGAAACATAACTGATGGACACATTGATACCTAGATACAAAGGTGATGGACACATAGTTACCAAGATAAGCATGTGTTGGACACTTGGATATCGTCATACATAGGTGATGCACACGTAGATAACTAGGTATGTATTTGCTGGATACATAGATACCTAGGTAAGTAGATGATAGACCCACAGATAACTAGATACATAGGTGATAGACACATAGATACCTAGTCAAGTAGTTGATGGACACATAGATACTTATATACATAGGAGATGGACATGTAGATACCTAGATACAAAGGTGATGGTCACATAGCTACCATGATACGTATGTGTTTGCAACATGGATACCGTGATACGTAGTTGATGTACACATGGATACCTAGTTATATATTTGCTGGACTCATAGTTTCCTAGATACGTAGGTGATACACACATATTTACCTATATACATAGGTGACAGACACATAGATACCTAGTCAAGTAGTTGATGGAAACATAGATACTTAGAAACATAGGTGATGGACACATAGTTACCTAGATACATATTAGCTGGAATCATAGATACCAAGATAACTATGAGATAGACACATAGATACCTAGATACATAGGTGATTGACACATAGATACCTAGTCAAGTAGTTGATGGACACATAGATACTTAGATACATAGGTGATGAACACATAGATACCTACATACAAAGGCGATGGACATATACTTACCAAGATACATATGTGTTGGAAACATGGATAAGGTGATACATAGGTGATGTACACATAGATTCCTAGATACGTATTTGCTGGACTCATAGATACCTAGAAACGTATATCCTGGACTCATAGATACCTAGATACATAGGTGATAGATACATAGTTACCTAGATACAAAGTTGACAGACACATAGATACCTAGTCAAGTAGTTGATGGACACATATTTACTCACATACATAGGTGATGGACACATAGATACCGAGACACGTGTTTGATGGGCTCATAGATACCAAGATGCATAGGTGATGGACACATAGATACCTAGATACAAAGGTGATGGACACATAGTTACAAAGATACTTATGTGTTGGACACATGGATACCGTGATACGTACGTAGGTGATAGACACATAGATACCCAGATACATAGGTGATGGACACATAGATACCTAGATACAAAGCTGATGGACATATATTTACCAAGATACGTATGTGTTGGACACAAGGATACCGTGATACATAGGTGATGTACACATAGATACCTTGATACGTATTTGCTTGGCCCATAGATACATAGATACGTAGGTGATAGACACATAGATACCTAGATACATAAGTGATAGACACATAGATACCTAGTCAAATTGTTGATGGACACATAAATACTTTGATACATATGTGATGGACACATATATACCTAGATACAAAGGTGATGGACACATAGTTACCAAGATACTTATGTGTTGGACACAAGGATACTGTTATACGCAGGTGATGTAAACATAGATACCTAGATACGTATTTGCTGGACTCATATATACCTAGTTACATAGGTGATAGACACAGAGATACTTAGATACAGGGCTGACAGACACATAGATACCTAGGCAACTAGTTGATGGACACAGATACGTAGATACATATGTGATGGACAGAGAGATACCTGGATACAAAGGTGATTGACACATAGTTCCAAAGATACGTATGTGTTGGACACATGGATACCATGATATGTAGGTGATGTACACACCGATACATAGATACGTATATACTGAAATCATAAATAACTAGATACGTAGGTGATAGACACATAGATACCTAATACATAGGTGTTATACACATAGATACCTAGTCAAGTAGTTGATGGACACATAGATGCTTAGATGCATAGGTGATGGACACATAGATACCTAGATACAAAGGTGATCTTCACATATTTACCAAGAGGCGTATGATTTGGACACATTGATACCGTGATATGTAAGTGATGTGTACATAGATACCTAGATACGTATTTGCTATACTCATAGATACCTAGATACGTAGGTGATAGGCACATAAATACCTAGTCAAGTATTTGATGGACACATAGATACCTAGATATATAGGTGATGGACACATAGATACCTAGATACAAAGGTGATGGACACAGAGTTACCAAGATACGTATGTGTTGGACACATGGATACCGTGATATGTAGGTGATGTACACATAGATACCTAGATACGTATTTGCTGGACTCATAGATACCTAGATACGTAGGTGATAGACAGATAGATACTTAGATACATAGGTGGTAGACACATAGATATCTAGTCAAGTAGTTGATGGACACAAATATTTTACATACAAAGAATATGGACACGTAGATACCTAGATACAAAGGCGATGGACACATAGTAACCAAGGTACGTATGTGTTTGTCACATGGATACCGTGATAAGTAGGTGATATACACATAGATACCTAAATATGTATTTGCTGGACTCATAGAAACCTAGATACGTACTTGATACACACATAGATACCTAGATACATAGGTGATAGACACATAGATACCTAGTCAAGTAGTTGATGGACACATAGATACTTAGATACATATGTGATGGACACATCGATACCTAGATACAAATGTGATGGACACATAGTTACCAAGATACCTATGGGTTGGACACATGGATACCGTGATATGTAGGTGATGTACACATAGATACCTAGATATGTAAATGCTGGACTTACAGATACCTAGATACGTAGGTGATAGACACAAAGATACCTAGATACAATGGTGTTAGACACATAGATACCTAGTCATGTAGTTGATGAACACATAGTTATTTAGAAACAGAGGTGTTGGACACATAGATACCTAGATACGCATTTGCTTGAATCATAGATACCAAGACACGCAAGTGATAGACACATACATACCTATATACATATCCGATCGACACATAGATACCTAGTCAAGTAGTTGACGGACACATAGATACTTAAATACATAAGTGATGGACAAATAGATAAGTAGATACAAAGGTGATGGACACATAGTTACCAAGAAACGTATGTGCTGGCTACATGGATACCGTGATACATAGGTGATATACACATAGATACCTAGATACGTATTTGATGGTCTCATAGATCCCTAGATGCATGGATTATAGACACATAGATACCTAGATACATTGGTGATAGACAAATAGATACGTAGTCAAGTATTTAATGGACACATAGCTACTAAGATACATAGGTGATGTACACATAGTTACCTAGTTACATACTTGCTGGGCTCATAGATACCTAGATACGTATTTGCTGGACTCATAGATAGCTAGATACATAGGATATAGATACATAGTTACCTAGATACATAGTTGATAGGCACATAGATAAGTACTCAAGTAGTTGATGGACACATAGATACTTAGTTACATAGGTGATGGATGCAGAGATACTTAGATACAAAGGTGATGGACACATAGTTACCAAGATACATATGTGTTGGACGCATGGATATTGTGATATGTAGGTGATGTACACATAGATACCTAGACATGTATTTGCTGGACTCATAGATCCCTAGATATGTAGGTGATAGACACATAGATACCTAGATATATAGGTGATAGACACATAGATACCTAGTCAAGCAGTTAATGGACACATAGATACTTAGATACATAGGTGATGGACAAATAGATACCTAGATACAAATGTGATGGACACATAGTTACCAAGATACGTATATGGTGGACACATGGATACCGTGATACTTAGGTGATGTTCACATAGATACCTAGATACGTACTTGCTGGAGTGATAGATACCTAGATAGGTATTTGGTGGACTCATAGATACCTGGTTACGTAGGTGCTTGATACATCGTTACCTAGATACATAGTTGATAGACAGATAGATACCTAGTCAAGTAGTTGATGGACACCTAGATACTTAGATACATAGGTGATGGACACCTATATACCTAGATACAAAGCTGATCTTCGCATAGTTACCAAGATACGCATGTGTTGGACACATGGATACCGTGATACCTAGGTGATGTACACATACATACGTAGAAACTCATTCGCTGGACTCATAGATACCTAGATACGTAGGTGATAGAAACATAGATACCTAGATACATAGGTGATAGAAACATAGATACCTAGTCAAGTAGTTGATGGACACATAGAAACTTAGATACATAGGTGATGGACACATACATACCTAGATACGTATTTGCTGGAATCATAGATACCTAGATACGTAGGTGATAGACACATAGATACCGAGATACATAGGTGATAGACACCTGGATACCTAGATACATAGGTGATGAACACATAGATTGTAAGTAACGTAGTGGATGGACACATAGATACTTAGATACATGGGTGATGGACACATAGATACCTAGATACAAATGTGATGGAACCATAGTTACCAAGATATGTATGTGTTGGACACATGGATACCGTGATACGTAGGTGATGTACACATAGATACCTAGATACGTATTTGCTGGAATCATAGATACCTAGATATGTGGATGATAGACACATAGATACCTCGATACATAGGGTATAGACACATATATACCTAGTCAAGTGGTTGATACACACAGAAATACTTTGACACATAGGTGATGGACACATCAATACCTGGATACAATGATTATGGACACATAGTTACCAAGATACGTATATGTTGCACCCTGGATAATGTGATACATATGTGATGTACACATAGATACCTAGATACGTATTTGCTGGACACATAGATACCTAGATACATAGGTGATGGACACATAGATACCTAGATACATAGGGAATAGACACACACATACCTAGTCAAGTAGTTGATGGACACATAGATACTTACATACATAGGCGATTGACACATACATACATAGATACAAAGGTGATGGACTCATAGTTACAAAGATAAGTATGTGTTGGACACATGGATACCATGATACGTAGGTGAGGTACATATAGATACCAACATATGTATTTTCTGGAGTGATAGATACCCAGATGAGTATGTGATAGACACATAGATACCTAGATACATAGGTGATAGACATAAAGATACCTAGTCAAGTAGCTGATGGACATATAGATACTTAGATACATAGGTGAAGGACACATAGATACCTAGATACAAAGGTGATGGACACATAGTTACCAAGATACGTATGTGTTGGACACATGGATACGGTGATACATAGGTGATGTACACATAGATACCTAGATACGTATTTGCTGGACTCATCGATACCAAGATACGTAGGTGATAGACACATAGATACCTAGATACATAGGTGATAGACACATAGATACCTAATCAAGTAGTTGATGGACACATAAGTAGTTAGATACACAGGTGATGGACACATATATACCTAGATAAAGGTGATGGTCACAGAGTTACCAAGATACGTATTGTTGCAAACATGGATACCGTGATACATATGTGATATACACATAGATACATAGAAACGTATTTACTGGAGTCATATATACCTAGATACGCAGGTATAGAAACACAGATTCCAAGATACATTGGTGATAGACACATAGATACCTAGTCAAGAAGTTGATGGACACATAGATACTTAGATATATAGGTGATGGACACATATATACCTAGATACAATGGTGATGGTCCTATAGTTACCAAGATACATATGTGTTGGACACATGAATACTGTGAAACGTATGTGATGTACACATAGATACCTAGATACGTATTTGCTGGACTCATAGATACCTAGATATGTAGGTGATAGATACCTAGACACATAGGTGATAGACACATAGATACCTAGTCAAGTAGTTGAAGGACACATAGATACTTAGATAAATAGGTGATGGACCCATAGTTATTTGGATACATAGATGATATATCTTTACAGAGATACTAAGTTACATAGGTGATGGACAAATATATACCTAGCTGCATAGGTGATGTAGACATAGATACCTAGATAAGTATTTGCTAGAGTCATAGATACCAAGATACGTTGGTGATAAACAGATAGATACCTAGATACATTGGTGATAGACACATATATACCTACTCCATGGTTGATGGTCACATAGATACATAGATACATAGGTGATGGACACATAGATACCTAGGTACAAGGTGATGGACACATAGTTACCAAGATATGTGTGTTTTGGACACATGGAAACTGTGATACGTAGGTGATTTACACATAGATACCTAGATACCTATTTGCTGGAATCATAGACACCTAGATACATAGGTGATAGATACATAGATACCTAGATATATAGGAGATAGACAAATAGAAACCTAGTCAAGTAGTTGATGGACACATGGATACTTATATACATAGGTGATGGACACATAGATAATGAGATACAAAGGTGATGGACACAAAGTTACCAAGATACTTGTGTTTTGGACACATGGTTACCGTGATACGTAGGTGATGTACACATAGATACCTAGATACCTATTTGCTGGACTCATAGATACCTAGATATGTAGGTGATAGACACATAGATACCTAGATACATGGGTGATAGACACATAGCTACCTAGTCAAGTAGTTTATGGACACATAGATAACTAGATATATAGGTGATGAACACATAGATACCTAGATACAAAGGTGATGGCACATAGTTACCAAGATACGTACGTGTCGGACACATGGATACCGTGATGCGTAGGTGATGTACACATAGATACCTACATACGTATTTGCTGGACTCATAGATAAATGGATACATAGGTGATAGACACATAGACACCTAGATACATAGGTGATAGACCGATAGATACCTAGTCAAGTAGTTGATGGACACAAATATACCTAGATACATAAGTGATAGACACATATATACCAAGTCAAGTAGTTGATGGGCACATAGATACTCAGATACATAAGTGACGGACACATGGATCCCTAGATACAAAGGTCATATACACATAGTTACCAAGATACATATGTGTTGGACACATGGATACCGTGAGGCGTAGGTGATGTACACATACATACCTAGATACGTACATACTGGACTCATAGATACCTAGGTACGTAGGAGATAGACACATAGATACCTAGATACATAGGTGATAGACACATAGATACGTAGACCAGTAGTTGATGGACACATAGATACTTGGTACATAGGTGATGGACACATAGATACCTGGATAAAAAGTGATGGAACCATAGTTACGAAGGTACGTATGTGTTGGACACATGGATACCGTGATACAGATGTAATATACAAATAGATACCTAGATGCATATTTGCTGGACTCATAGATACCTAGATACGTAGGTGACAGACACCTAGACACCTAGATACAAAGGTGATGGACACATAGATACCAAGTCCAGTAGTTGATGGACACATATATACTTAGATACATAGGTTATGGACACATAAATATTTGAATACATAGATGATATGTCTTTACACAGATACCAAGGTACATAGGTGATGGACAAATATATACCTACGTACATAGGTGATGTACACATAGATACCTAGATATGTATTTGCTGGACTCATAGATACAGAGATACGCTGGTGATAGACACATAGATACATAAATATATTGGTGATAGACACATAGATTACTAATCAATAGTGGATTGACCCATAGGTACTTAGATACATAGGCGATGGACACATATTTACTTAAATACAAAGGTGATGGACACATAGTTATCTAGATACGTATGTGTTTGATACATGGATACTGTGATACGTAGGTGATTTACACATAGATACCTAGATACGTACTTCCTGGAATCATACGTACCTACATACTTAGGTGATAGACACATAGATACCTAGATACATAGGTGATGGATACACAGATACCTAGTCAAGTAGTTGATGGACACATAGATACGTAGATACATAGGTGATGGACACATAGATACTTGGATATAAATGTGATGGACACATAGTTACCAAGATACATATGTGTTGGACACATGGATATGGTGATACATAGGTGATGTACACATAGATACCTAGATACGTGTTTGCTGGACTCATCAATACCAAGATATGTAGGTGATAGAGACATAGATACCTAGATACATAGGTGATAGACACATACATACCTAGTCAAGTAGTTGAGGGACACATAGATACTTAGATACATAGGTGATGGACACATAGATACCTAGATACAAAGGTGATGGTTACATAGTAACCAAGTTAATTATGTGTTGGACACATGAATACCGTGATATGTAGGTGCTGTCCACATTGATACCTAGATACGTATTTGCTGTACCCATAGCTATCTAGATACGGATTTGCTGGAATCATAAATTCCTAGACACGTATTTGCTGGACCCATAGATACCTAGATAAATAGGGGATAGACATATAGATCCCCAGATACATAGGTGACAGACACGTAGATACTTAGTCAAGTAGTTGATGGACATCATATATGCTTAGATACATAGGTGATGGACACGTAGATACCTAGAAAAAAAGTGATGGACATATAGTTACCAAGGTACGTATGTGTTGGACACATGACTACCGTGATACATACGTGATGTACACATAGATACCTAGATAAGCATTTAACGGACTCACAGATACTTATGTGTTGGACACATGGATACCGAAGTGATGTACACATAAACACCTAGATACGTATTTGCGGGACTCATAGATACCTAGATAGGTAGGTGATATACACAGAGATAGCCAGATAAATAAGTGATAGACACATAGATACCTAGTAAAGTAGTCAATGGACACAGAGATACTTAGATACATAGGTGATGGACACATAGATACCTAGATACAATTGTGATTGCACCTACTTACCAAGATACGTATGTGTTGGACACATGGATACTGAGATACGTAGGTGATGTACACATAGATACCTAGATACGTATTTGTTGGACTCACAGATACCTAGATACGTATTTGCTGTGCTCATAGATAGATAGGTACGTAGGGGATAGACACAGAGATACCTAGATACATAAGTGATAGACACATAGATACCTAGTCAAGGAGTTGTTGGACACATAGATAATTAGATAAATAAGTGATGGACACATAGATACCTAGATACAAATGTGATGGACATATAGTTACCAAGAAATGTATGTGTTGGACTCATGGATACCATGAAACGTAGCTGATGTAAACATAGATACCTAGATACGTATTTGCTTGACTCATAGATGCCTAGATACGTATTTACTGGGCTCATAGATAGCTAGATAAGTAGGTGATAGACACAGAGATACCTAGATACATAAGGGATAGTCACATAGATAGCTAGTCAAGTAGTTGATGGACACCTAGATACTTAGATACATAGGTGATGGACACATAGATAAATAGAATCAAAGGTGATGGACACATAGTTACCAAGATACGTATGTGTTGGGCACATGGATACCGTGATATGTAGGTGATGTACTCATAGATACCTGGATACGTATTTGCTCGATTCATGGATACCTAGATACGTAGGTGATAGATACATAAATAAATATATACATAGGTGATAGACACATAGATACCTAGTCAAGAAGATAATGGACACATAGATACTTTGATACGGAGGAGATGGACACATAGATAGCTAGATACATAGGTGATAGACCCATGGATACATAGTCAAGTAGTTCGTGAACACATAGATACTTAGATACATAGGTGATGTACACATAGATACATAAGTGATGGACACATGGATAGCTAGATGCAAATGGGATGGACACATAGTTACCAAGATACATATGTGTTCGACAAATGGATACCGTGATATGTAGGTGATGTACACATAGATACCTAGATAGGTATTTGCTGGACTCGTAGATACCTAGATACGTAGGTGATAGACACAAAGTTATCTAGATTCATAGGTGATAGTCACACAGATACTTAGTCAAGTAGTTGATGGACACAAAGATACTTACATACATATGTGAAGGTCACATAGATACCTAGATACAAATGTGATGGACACATAGATACTTTAATACAAAGGTGATGGACACATAGTTACCAAGATATGTATGTGCTGGACACATGGATACCATGATATGTAGGTTATGTACACATAGATACTTAGATACGTATTGCTTGTATCACAGATGCCTAGATACGTATGTGATAGACACATAGATACCAAGATACATACGTGATAGACACATAGATACCTAGTGAAGTAGTTGACGGACACATACTTAGACACATAGGTGATGGACACACAGATACCTAAATACAAAGGTGATGGACACATACTTACCAAGATACGTAATGTTTGGCACATGGATACCATGATACGTTGGTGTTGTACACATAGATACCTAGATATGTATCTGCTGGAATCATAGATCCCGAGATACGTAGGTGATAGACACATAGATACATAGATACATAGGTGACAGACACATAGATATGTAGTCATGTACTTGATGGCACATAGATAGTTAGATACACAGGTGATGGACACATAGATTCCTAGATACAAAGGTGATGTACACAGAATTATCAAGATACGTACATGTTGGACACATGGATACCGTGATATGTAGGTGATGTACACATAGATACCTAGATACGTATTTGCTGGACTCATTGATACCTAGATACGTAGGTGATAGACACATAGTTACCTAGATACATAGGTGATAGAAACAGAGATACCTAGTCAAGTAGTTGATGTTCACATATACTTAGATACATAGGTGATGGACACATAGATACTTAGATACAAAGTGATGGACACATAGTTACAAAGATACGTATGCGTTGAACACATGGATACAGTTGTACATAAGTGCTGGACACATAGATACCTAGATACGTATTCGATGGACCCATAGGTACCTTGATATGTAGGTGATAGACACATAGATACCTAGATACATAGGTGATAGACACATAGATACCTAGTCAAGTAGTTGATGGACACATAGATAATTAGATACATAGGTGATGCATACATAGATAACTAGATACAAAGGTTATGGACACAGTTTACCAAGATATGTATGGGTTGGCACATGGATACTGTGATACGTAGGTGATATACACATAGATACATAGTTATGTATTTGCTGGACACATACATACCTAGATATGTAGGTGATAGACACATAGATACCTGATACATAGGTGATAGAAACATAGATACCTAGTCAAGAAATGGATGGACACATAGATACTTAGATACATAGGTGATGGACACATACATAACTAAATACAAAGGTGATACACACTTAGTTATCAAGATACGTATGTGTTGGACACATGGATAACGTGATACGTAGTACACGTACACAAAGATACCTAGATACGTATTTGCTGGACTCACAGATACCTAGATACGTAGGTGATAGACACATAGATACCTAGATACATATGTGATAGACACATAGATACCTAGTCAAGAAGTTGATGGACACATAGATACTTAGAAACCTAGGGGATGGACATATATATACCTAGATACAATGGTGATGGACACATAGTTAGCAAGATACGTGTGTGTTGGACAAATGGATACCGTGATACATATTTGATGTACACATAGATACACAGATATACACTGCTGGATTCATAGATACCTAGATATGTAGGTGATAAACTCTTAGACACCTAGATACACAGGTGATAAACACATAGATACCTATTCAAGTATTTGATGGACACATTGATACTTAGATACATAGGTGATGGACACTTAGATGCTTATAGGCATGGTGATGGATATATACTTGTGAAGATAGGTATGTGTTGGACACATGTATACCGTGATGCATAGATGATGTACACATAGATACCTAGATACATATTTGCTGGACTCATAGATACCTAGATACTTAGGTGATAGAAACATAGATACCTAGATACATATGTGATAGACACACAGATACCTAGTCAAGTAGTTGATGGAGAAACAGATTCTTAGATACATAAGTGATGGACACATAGATACCTAGATACGTATTTGCTGGACTCACAGATACCTTAATAGGTAGGTGATAGACACATAGATACCTAGATACATAGGTGATAGACACATAGATGCTTAGTAATGTAGTTGATGGACCCATAGATAGATACACAGGTGATGGGCACATAGACACCTAGATACAAATGTGATGGACACAGAGTTACCAAGATACGTATGTGTTGGACACATGGATACCGTGATACGTAGTATATGCACACAAAGATACTTAGATACGTATTTGCTGGACTCATACATACCTGGATACGTAGGTGATAGACACATAGATACCTAGATACAAAGGTGATAGACACATAGATACCTATTCAAGTAGTTGACGAACATATAGTTACTTAGATACCTAGGGGATGGACACATCTATACCTAGATACAATGGTGATGGACACATAGTTACCAAGATACGTATGTGTTGGACACAAAGGTTCCGTGATACGTATTTGATGTACACATAGATACATAGATATACACTGCTGGATTTATAGATACCTGGATACATATGTGATAGACTCATAGATACCTAGATACACAGGTGATAAACACCTAGATACCTATTAAAGTAGTTGATGGAGACATAGATACTTATATACATCGTGATGGACACATAGATACTTATATACATAGGTGATGGACAAAAAGATTCCTAGATGCAAATGTGATGGACACATAGTTACCAAAGTACGAATGGGTTGGACAATTGGGTAAGTGTGATACGTAGGTGATGTACACATAGCTACCTAGATATGTATTTTCTGGACTCATACATAGCTAGATATGTAGGTGATAGACACATCGATAACTAGATACATAACTGATGGACACATAGATACCTAGTCAAGTAGTTGATGGACACATAGATACGTAGATATATAGGTGATGGACATTTAGATACCTAGATACAAAGTGATGGACACATAGTTTCCAAGATACGTATGTGTTGGACTAATGGATACCGTGATATGTAGGTGATGTACATATAGATACCTAGATACGTGTTTGCTGGACTGATAGATACCTAGATACACAGGGGATAGACACATGGATACCTTGATACATAGGTGATAAACACATAGATACCTAGTGAACAAATTGACTGACACATACATACTTAGATACATAGGGAATGGACACATAGATACCTAGATACAAAGGTGATGGACACATAGTTACCAAGATATGTAGGAGTTGGTCACATGTATACCGTGATACGTGGGTGCTGTACACATAGATAGCTAGATACGTATTTGCTGGACACATAAATACCTGGATACGAATTCGATACACACATAGACACCTAGATACATAGGTGATAGACACATAGATACCTAGTCAAGTAGTTGATGGACACATAGATACGTAGATACATAGGTGATGGACACATAGATACTTGGATATAAATGTGATAGACACATAGTTACCAAGATACGTATGTGTTGGACACATGGATATGGTGATACATAGGTGATGTACACATAGATACCTAGATACGTGTTTGCTGGACTCATCGATACCAAGATACATAGGTGATAGACACATAGATACCTAGATACATAGGTGATAGACACATACATACCTAGTCAAGTAGTTGAGGGACACATAGATACTTAGATACATAGGTGATGGACACATAGATACCTAGATACAAAGGTGATGGTTACATAGTAACCAAGATAATTATGTGTTGGACACATGAATACCGTGATACGAAGGTGATGTCCACATTGATACCTAGATATGTATTTGCTGTACCCATAGCTATTTAGATAAGGATTTGCTGGAATCATAAATTCCTAGACAAGTATTTGCTGGACCCATAGATACCTAGATAAATAGGGGATAGACATATAGATCCCCAGATACATAGGTGACAGACACATAGATACTTAGTCAAGTAGTTGATGAACATCATAGATGCTTAGATACATAGGTGATGGACACATAGATACCTAGAAAAAAAGTGATGGACATATAGTTACCAAGGTACATATGTGTTGGACACATGAATATGGTGATACGTACGTGATGTACACTTAGATACCTAGATAAGCATTTAACGAACTCACAGATACTTAGATACATAGGTGATAGACACATAGATACCTAGATACATCGGTGAGAGACGCATAGATACCTTGTCAAGTTGTTGATGGACACATAGACACTTAGATACATAGGTGAAGGACACATAGATACATAGATACAAATTTGATGGTAACATTGTTACCAATATACGTATGTGTTGGACACAGGGATACCGTGATACTTAGGTGATGTACACATAGATACCGAGATACGTATTTGCTGGACTCATAGATACCTAGATACGTAGGTAACAGACAGAAAGATACCTGGTTACATAGGTGATAGACACATGGATACTTAGTCAAGTAGTTGATTTACACATAGATACCTAGATACGTAATTGATGGACACATAGATACCTAGATACAATGGTGATGTCACATACTTACCAAGATACGTATGTGTTGGACACATGGATACCGAGATACGTAAGTGATGTTTACATAAACACCTAGATACGTATTTGCGGGACTCATAGATACCTAGATAGGTAGGTAATATACACAGAGATAGCCAGATAAATAGGTGACAGACACATAGATACCTAGTAAAGTAGTCGATGGACACAGAGATACTTAGATACATAGCTGATGGACACATAGATACCTAGTTACAATTGTGATTGCACCTACTTACCAAGATACGTATGTGTTGGACACATGGATACCGAGATACGTAGGTGATGTACACATAGATACCTAGATACGTATTTGTTGGACTCACATATACCTAGATACGTATTTGCTGTGCTCATAGATAGATAGATACGTAGGGGATAGACACAGAGATACCTAATACATAAGTGATAGACACATAGATACCTAGTCAAGTAGTTGTTGGACACATAGATAATTAGATAAATAAGTGATGGACACATAGATACCTAGATACAAATGTCATGGACATATAGTTAACAAGAAACGTATGTGTTGGACTCATGGATACCATGAAACGTAGCTGATGTACACATAGATACCTAGATACGTATTTGCTTGACTCATGGATGCCTAGATACGTATTTGCTGGTCTCATAGATAGCTAGATACGTAGGTGATAGACACAGAGATACCTAGATACATAAGGGATAGTCACATAGATACCTAGTCAAGTAGTTGATGGACACATAGATACTTAGATAAATAAGTGACGGACACACAGATACCAAGTTTCAAAGGTGATGGACACATAGTTACCTAAATACGTATGTGTGCGACACATGAATACCATGATACGTAGGTGATGTACACATAGATACTTAGATACGTATTTGCTGAACTCATATATTCCTAGATGCGTAGGTGATAGACACATAGATACCTAGATATATAGCTGATAGACTCATAGATACCTAGTCAAGTAGTTGATGGACACATAGATACTTAGATACATAAGTGATGCACACATAGATACCTAGATACAAAGGTTATAGACACATAGTTACCAAGATACGTATGTGTTGGACTCATGGATACTGTGATACGTAGCTGATGTACACATAGATATCTAGATACGTATTTGCTGTACTGATAGATACCTAGTTATGAAGGATATAGACACATAGATAGCTAGATACATAGGAGATAGACACATAGATACCTAGTCAACTAGTTGACGAACACGTAGATACTTAGATACATAGGGGATGGACATATAGATAAATAGAATCAAAGGTGATGTACACATATTTACCAAGATACGTATGTGTTGGGCACATGGATACTGTGATATGTAGGTGATGTACTCATAGATACCTGGATACGTATTTGCTCGATTCATGGATACCTAGATACATAGGTGATAGATACATAGATAAATATATACATAGGTGATAGACACATAGATACCTAGTCAAGTAGATAATGGACACATAGATACTTTGATACGAAGGAGATGGACACATAGATAGGTAGATACATAGGTGATAGACCCATGGATATATAGTCAAGTAGTTCGTGAACACATAGATACTTAGATACATAGGTGATATACACATAGATATGTAGATACATAAGTGATGGACACGTGGATACCTGGATGCAAATGGGATGGACACATAGTTACCAAGATACGTATGTGTTGGACACATGGATACCGTGATATGTAGGTAATGTACACATAGATACCTAGATAGGTATTTGCTGGACTCGTAGATACCTAGATACGTAGGTGATAGACACAAAGTTACCTAGATTCATAGGTGATAGTCACACAGATACTTAGTCAAGTAGTTGATGGACACAAAGATACTTACATACATATGTGAAGGTCACATAGATACCTAGATACAAATGTGATGGACACATGGTTACCAAGATACGTATGTGTTGGACACATGGATACAGTGATACGTAGGTCACGTACACATAGATACCTAGATATGTATTTCCTGGGCTCATCGATACCTAGATACGTAGGGGATAGACACATAGACACTTAGATAAATAGGTGATAGACACATGGATACTTAGTCAAGTAGTTGCTGGACACATAGATAGTTAGATATACATGTGATGGACACATAGATACGTGGATACATACGTGATGGACACATAAATACCTAGATACATAGGTGATGGACACATACATAAAAAGATACAAAGGTGATAGATAGATGCCTAGTCAAGTAGTTGATGGAAACATAGATACTAAGTTACATAGGTGATGGACACATAGATACCTATATAAAAATGTGATGGACACATAGATACCAAGTCAAGTAGTTGATGGACGCATAGAACCTTAGATACATTGATGATGGACACATAAATACAAAGGAGATGGATACAAATTTGCCATGATACATAGGTGTTGGACACATGGATATCAGGATACGTAGGTGATGTACACATAGATACCTAGATATGTATTTGCTGGACTCACAGTTACCTAGATACATATGTGATAGACACATAGATACCTATATACATAGGTAATAGACACATAGAAACCTAGTCAAGTAGTTGATGGACACATAGATACTTAGATACAAAGGTGATGGACACATAGTTACCAAGATACGTATGTGTTTTACGCATGGATACGGTGGTACGTAGGTTATGTACACATAAATACCTAGAAACGTATTTGCTGGACTAATAGATACCTAGATACGTAGGAGATAGACACATAGATACCTAGATACATAAATGATACACACATAGATACCAAGCCAGGTAGTTGATGGAAACATAGATACTTAGATACATATGTGATGGACACATAGATACATAGATATAATGGAGACTGACACATAGTTAATAAATACGTATGTGTTGGACACATGGATACAGTGATACATAGGTGATGTACACTTAGATACCTAGATACGTATTTTCTGCACTGACAGATACCTAGATACGTAGGTGATAGACACATAGATACCTAGATACATAGGTGATAAACACATAGATACCTAGTCAAGTAGTTGATTGACACATAGATACTTAGATATATAGGTGATGGACACATAAATACCTGGATACAAGGGTGAGTGATACACAGATTCCAAGTCAATTATTGGAAGGTCACATAGAAACTTAGATACATATGTGATGGACACATAAATACCTTGATAGAAAGGTGTTGGACACAAAGTTACCATGATACGTAGGTGTTGGATGCATGGATATCATGGTACGTAGGTGATGTACACCTAGATACGTAGATATGTATTTGCTGGACTCATAGATACCTAGATACATAGGTGATAGACACATAGATACATAGATACATAGGTGGTAGAAACAAAGATACCTAGTAAAGTAGTTGATGGACACATACATACCTAGATACATAGATGATGGACACGTAGGTACCTAGATACAAACGTGATGTACACATAGTTACCAAGATACGTATGTGTTGGACACAAGGATACGGTGATATGTTGGTGATGTACACACAGATACATAGATACAAAGTTGCTGACACATAGTTACCTAGATACAAATGTGATGGACACATAGTCACCAAGATACGTATGTGTTGGACACATGGATACCGTGATACGTAGGTGATGTACACATGCATACCTAGATACGTATTTGCTGCACTCATAGATACTTAGATACGTAGGTGATAGTCACATAGATACCTACATACATAGGTGATAGGCACATAGATACCTAGTCAAGTAGTTATTGACACATACATACTTAGATACATAGGTGATGGACACATAGAAACCTAGATACAAATGTGATGGACACATGGTTAATAAGATACTTATGTGCTGGCACATGGATACCATGATACGTAGGTGATGTACACATAGATATCTAGATATGTATCTGCTGGAATCATAGATACCTAGATACGTAGGTGATAGACACATAGATACCTAGATACATAGGTGATAGACACGTAGATACGTAGTCATGTAATTGGAGGCACATAGATACATACATAGGTGATGGACACATAGATAAATAGATGCAAATGTGATGGACTCATAGTTATGAAGGTATGTATGTGTTGGACACATCGATACTGTGATACGTAGGACATGTACACATAGATACCAAGATACATATTTGCTGGACTCATAAATTCCTAGATACGTAGGTGATAGACACATAGATACCAAGATACATAGGTGATAGACCCATAGATACCTAGTCATTTAGTTGATGGACACGTATATACTTAGATTTATAGGAGATGGACACCTAGATACCAAGATAAAAAGTGATGGACTCATGGTTACTAAGATACATATGTGTTGGACACACAGATACCGTGATACATAGGTGATGTACACATAGATACCTAGATACATATTTGCTGGACTCATAGATACTTAGATATGTAGGTGATAGACACACAGATACCTAGATACATAGGGGATAGACACATAGATTCTTAGTCAAGTAGTTGATGGACACACAGATACTTAGATACATTGGTGATGGACATATAGATACATAGATACAAAGGTGATGGACACAAAGTTACCAAGATACATATGTGTTGGACAAAGGGATACAGTGATACGTAGGTGATGTACACATAGCTACCCAGATAAGTAATTGTTGTACTCATAGACACCTAGGTCTGTAGGTTATAGACACATAGATACCTAGATAAATAGGGGATAGACACACAGATACCTAGTCAAGTAGTTGATGGACACATAGATACTTAGATATATAGGTGATGGACACATAGGTACCTAGATACATAGGTGATGGACACATAAATACCTAGATACAAAGTGATGGTCACATACATACCTATTCAAGTAGTGGATGGACACATATAAACTTAGAAACATAGGTGATGGACACATAGATACCTAGATACATAGGTGATGGACACATAAATACCTAGATACAAAGTTAATGTACACATAGTTACCAAGATACGTAGGTGTTGGACGCAAGGATACCATGATACGAACTTGATATACACATAGATAACTAGATACATATTTGCTGGACTCATAGATACCTAAATACATAGGTGATAGACACATAGATACCTGGATACATAAGTGATAGAAACATGGATACCTAGTCAAGTATTTGATGTACACATAGATAGTTAGATACATACGTGAAAGACACGTAGATACCTAGATAAATAGGTTATAGACACTTAGATACCAAATCACGTAGATGATGGACACATAGATACTTAGATACATAGGTGATGGTCACATAGATACCTAGATATAAAGTTGATGGACACATAGGTACCAAGATACGTATGTGTTGGACACTTGGATACCGACATACGTATGTGTTGGACACATGGATACTGTGATACATAGGTGATGTACACATAGATACCTAGATATGCATTTGCTGGACTCATAGATACCTAGATACGTAGGTGATAGACAAACAGAGACCTAGATACATAGTTGAGGGACACATAAATACCTAGTCAAGTAGTTGATGGACACATAGATACTTAGATACATTGGAGACGGACACATAGATACCAAGATAAAAAGGTGATGGACACATACTTACCAAGAAACGTATGTGTTGGACACATGAATACCATTATACGTAGGCGATGTACAAAAAGATACCTAGATACGTATTTGCTGGACTCATAGATACCTCGTTACACAGGTGATAGACACGTAGATACCTAGATACATAGGTGATAGACACATAGATACTTAGTGAAGTAGTTGATGGACACATAGATACTTAAATACATAGGTGATGGACACATAGATACTTAGATACATAGGTGATGGACACACAGACACCTAGACACAAAGGTGATGGACACATAGTTACCAAGATACATATGTGTTGGACACATGGATACCGTGATTCGTAGATAATGTACACATAGAAACCTATATACGTATATGTTGGACTCATAGATACATAGATTCTTAGGTGATGTACACTTAGATACCTAGATACATAGGTGATAGACACATACATACCTAGTCAACTAGTTGATGGACACAGAAATACTTAGATACATAGGTGATGTTCACATAGGTACCTAGATACATATTTGCTGGACTCTTAGATACCTAGATACGTAGGTGACAGACACATAGATACCTAGACACTTATATGATAGACACATAGATACCTAGTCAAGTAGTTCATGGACAAATAGATACTTAGATACATAGACGATGGACACATAGATATTTAGATAAGTAGGTTATAGACACAAAGATACCTAGATACATAGGTGATAGACACATAGATACCTAGTCAAGTAAATGATGGATACATAGATATGTAGGTACAGATGTGATGGACACAGAGATACCAAGATAGGTATTTGCCGGACTCATAGATACCTATATACGTATGTGATGGAGACAAAGATACCTAGATACATAGGTGATAGACATATAGATAACTACTCAAGTAGTTGATGGACGCATAGATTCTTAGATGCATTGGTGATGGACACATAGATACCTAGTTAGGTATTTGCTGGAGTAATAGATACCTAGATACATATGTGATGGAGACATAGAAACCTAGATACATAGGTGATAGACACATAGATACCTAGTCAAGTAGTTGATGGATACATAGATACTTAGTTACAAATGTGATGGACACATAGATACCTAGATACAAATTGATGGACACATAGTTACTAAGATACGTAAGTGTTGGCACAAGGATACCATGATACATAGGTGATGTACACATAGATACCTAGATACGTATTGGCTGGACTCATAGATACGTAGATATGTATTTGATAGATAGTTAGATACCTAGATACATAGGTGATAGACACATAGATACCTAGTCAAGTAGTTGATGGACACATACGTACTTAGATACATAGGTGATGGACACATAGATACCTAAATACGTATTTGCTGGACGAATAGATACCAAGATATGAAGGTGATAGACACATACATACCTAGATACATAGATGATAGAAACATAGACACCTAGTCAAGTAGTTAATGGACGCATAGATTCTTAGATAGATTTGTGATGGACACATAGATACATAGATACATATTTGCTTGATTCATAGATACCTAGATACGTAGGTTATAGACACATAGATACATAGATACATAGGTGATAGACACATAGATTCCTAGTCATGTAGTTGATGGACACATAGATACTTAGATACATAGGTGATATACACATAGATACCTAGATTCAAAGGTGATGGACACATAATTACCAAGATACATATGTGTTGGACACATGTATAACGTTTTATGTAGGTGATGTACACATGGATAAATAGATACATAATTGCTGGACTCAAATATACCTAGATACGTAGGTGATAGATACATAGATACCTAAATATATAGGTGACAGACACATAAATACCTAGTCAAGTAGTTGTTGGACACATAGATATTAGGGACATATGTGAAGGACATATAGATACCTAGATACAAAGTGATGGACACCTAGTTACCAAGATGCATATTGTTGGGACATGCATACCGTGATACGTACATGATGTACACTTGGATACTGAGATATATATTTGCTGGGGTCATATATACCTAGATACGTAGGTGATAGACACATAGATACATACATACATAGGTGACACACACATAGATTCCTAGTCAAGCAGTGGATGGACACATAGATACATAAGTGATGGACACATAGATACCTAGATACAAAGGTGATGGAGACATAGTTAATACGATACGTATGTGTTGGACACATGGATAAAGTAATACGTAGGTGATATACACATAGTTACCTAGATACGTAATTGCTGGACTCATAGATACATTGCTACGTAGGTGATACACACATAGATACCTAGATACATAAGTGATAGACACATAGATACCTACTCAAGTAGTGGATGGACGCATAGATACTTAGATACATAAGTGATGGACACATAGATACCTAGATACAAAAGTGATGGACAAATAGCTACCAAGACACTTATGTGTTGGACACATTGAAACCGTGATACGTAGGTGAAATACACATAGATACCTAGATACGTATTTGCTGGACTCATAGACAGCTAAATACGTAGGTGATAGACACATAGTTATCTAGATACACAGGTGATAGGCACATAGATACCTAGTCAAGTAGTTGATGGACACAGACATACTTAGATACATGTGTGATGGACACATAGATACCTAGATACAAATGTGATGGACACATAGTTACCAAGATACGTATGTGTTGGACACATGGATACCGTGATACGTATGTGATGTACACATAGATACATAGATACGTATCTGCTGGACTCATAGATACCTAGATATATAGGGGATAGACACTTAGATACCTAGAAACATAGGTGATAGACACATAGATACCAAGTCAAGTAGTTGATTGACACATGGATACTAAGATACATAGGTGGTGGGACATAGATACTTAGATACAAAGGTGATGGACACATACTTATAAAGATACGTATGTTCTGGACACTTGGATAGCGTGATACGTAGTGATGTACACATAGATACCTAGATACATATTTGCTGGCCACACAGATACCAAGATACGTAGATCATAAGCACATAGATAACTAGATACATAGCTGACAGACATATTGATACATAGTCAAGTATTAGATGGACACATTGATACTTAGATACATATGTGATGGACACATTGATACCTAGATACATAGGTGATAGATACCTAGTCAAGTGTTTGATGGACACATAGATACTTAGGTACATAGGTGATGTACACATAGATACATAGGTACAACGTGATGGACACATAGTTACCACGATACGTATGTGTTGGACACATGGATACTGTGATACTTAGGTGATGTACACATAGATACCTAGATACGTATTTGCTGGACTCACAGATTCTTATATATGTAGGGGACAGACACATAGATAAATAGATACATAGGTGATAGACACATAGATACGTAGTCAAGTAGTTGATGGACACATAGATACATAGATACACAGGTGACGGACACATAGTTACCTAGATACAAAGGTGATGGACACATATTTTCCAAGTTACATATGTTTTGGCACATGGATACCATGATACGTAGGTGATGTACACATAGATACCTAGATACGTATTTGCTGGAATCAAAGATACCAAGATACGTAGGTGATAGACACATAGACACCTATTTACACAGGTGATAGACACATAGATACCAAAGCAAGTAGCTGATGGACACATAGATACTTATGTACATAGGTGAGGGACACTTAGTTACCTAGATACATAGGTGATGGACACATAGTTACCAAGATAGGTATGAGTTGGACACATGGATACCGTGATACATAGGTGATGTACACATAGATACCTACATACATATTTCCTGGACTCAGACATACCTAGATACATAGGTGATAGACACATAGATACCTAAATACATAGGTGATAGACACATAGATACTTAGTCAGGTAATTGATGGACATATAGATACTTAGATACATGGGTGATGGACACATAGACACCTAGACACAAAAGTGATGGACACATAGTTACCAAGATACGTATGTGTTTTCACATGGACACCATGATATGTATTTGATGTACACATAGGTACCTAGATACATATTTGCTGGACTCATAGATACCTAGATACATAGGTTATAGACACATAGATACCTAGATACATAGGGGATAGATACATAGATACATAGTCAAGTAGTTCATGGACGCATAGATACTTAGATACATGGGTGATGGTCACATAGATACAAAGGTACAAAGGTACAAAGGCGATGTATACATAGTTACCAAGATACGTATGTGTTGTACACATGGATACCATGATACGTAGGTGATATACACATAGGTGCCTAGATACATATTTGCTGGACTCATAGATACCATGATACGTAGGTGATAGACACATAGATACTTATATAGGTAGGCGATAAACACGTAGATACCTAGATACATAGGTGATAGACAAATAGATACCTAGTCAAGTAGTTGAAAGACAGTTAGATACTTAGATACATAGGTGATGGACACATAGATATTTAGGTACAAATGTGATATACACAAAGTTACAAAGATACATATGTTTTGGACACATGGATACCGTGAAACGTAGGAGATGTACACATAGATACCTAGATATGTATTTGCTGGACTCATAGATACCTAGATACGTAGGTGATAGACACAAAGATACATAGATACATAGGTGATAGACACATAGATACCTAGTCAAGTAGGTGATGGACACATAGATACTTAGATATATAGGTGATGGACACCTGGATACGTAGATACATATTTGCTGGACTCATAGATACCAAGAGACATAGGAGATAGGTACATAGATGCCAAATACATAGGTGATAGACACATAGATATCAACTCATGTAGTTGATGGACTCATAGAAACTTAGATATATAAGTGATAGATACATCAATACCTAGATACAAAGGTGATGAACACAGAGTTACCAAGACACATATCTGCTTGACACATGGATGCTGTGATATATAGGTGATGTACACATAGATACCTACATACGTATATGCTGAACTCATAAATAGATACGTAGGTTATAGACACATAGATACATAGATCCATAGGTGGTAGACACCTAGAAACCTAGTCAAGTAGTTGATGGACACATACTTAGATACATAGGTGATGGACTAATAGATACATTGATACAAAGGTTATGGACACATATTTACCAAGATACGTATGTGTTGGACACATGGCTACCGTCTGCGTAGGTGATGTACACATAGATACCTAGATACGTATTTGCTAGACTCATAGATACATAAATACATAGATGATAGTCACATAGATACCTAGTCAAATAGTTGATGGACACATAGATACTTAGATTCATAGGTGATGGACACATAGATACCTAGATACAACTGTGATGGACACATAGTTACCAAGATACGTATGTGTTGCACATGGATATCGTGATACTTAGGTGATGTACACATAGATACCTAGATACATATTTGCTGGAGTCATAGATACCGAGATACGTATGTGATAGATATATAGCTACCAGGATGCATAGGTGATAGACACATAGATACCTAGTCAAGAAGTTGATGGACACATAGATACTTAGATACATAGGTGATGGACACATAGATACTTAGATACAATGGTGATGGACACATATTTACCAAGATACGTATGTGTTGGACACTTGGATACCGTGATATGTAGGTGATGTAAACATAGATACCTACATACGTATTTGCTGTACTCAGAGATACTTACATACGTAGGTGATAGACACAGAGATACATAGGTACATAGGTGATAGACACATAGTACCTAGTCAAGTAGTTGATGGACACTTAGATGTTAAGATACATAGGTGATGGACATTTGGAGACCTAAATACGTATTTTCTGGACTCATAGTTACCTAGATACGTAGGTGACAGACACGTAGATACCTAGTCATGTAGTTGATGGGCACATATATACTGACATACGTAGGTGATATACACATAGATACCTAGATACAAAGGTGATGGAGACATAGTTACCAAGGTACGTATGTGTTGAACACATGGATAAAATGATACGTTGTGCATGTACACTTGATACCTAGATACGTATTTGCTGGACTCATAGATACCAGAATACATAGGTGATAGACACATAGATACCCATATACGTAGGTCATAGACACATAGATATCTAGTCAAGTAATTGATGGACACATATATACTTAGATACATAGGTGATGGACACATAGCCACTTATATACAAAAGTGATGGACACATAGTTACCAAGATACGTATGAGTTGGACACATGGATACCGTTATATGTATTTGATGTACACATAGATACCTATATACGTATTTGCTGGACTGATAGATACCTAGATACGTAGGTGATTGACACATAGGTACCAAGGTACATATGTGATAGACACATAGATACATAGTCAAGTAGTGGATGGATACATAGATACTTAGGTACATAGTTGATGGACACATAGGTACCTAGATACAAACGTGATGGACACATAGTTACCAAGATACTTACGTGGGGGACACATGGATACCGTGATACGTAGGTGATGTACACATAGATACCTAGATATGAATCTGCTGGAATCATAGATACCTAGATACATAGGCAATAGACATATAGATACTTAGATACATAGATGATAGGCACATAGATACGTAGTCATGTACTTGATGGCACATATATACTTAGATACATATGTGATGGAAACTTAGATACCTAGATATAACGGTGATGTACACAGAATTACCAAGATACATATGTATTGGAAACATGGATACAGTGATACGTTGGTGATGTACACATAGATAACTAGGTACGTATTTGCTACGTATGTGAAATACACATATATACCTAGATACGTATTTGCGGGACTCATAGTTACCTGTATACGTAGGCGATAGACACATACATACCTAGATACACAGGTGATAGACACATAGATATCTAGTCAAGTAGTTGAGGGACACATAGAGGCTTAGATAACTGGGTGATGGACACATAGATACCTAGATACAAAGGTGATGTACACATAGTTACCAAAATATGTATGTGTTGGACACATGGATACCGTGATACATAGGTGGTGTACACATGGATACCTAGATACGTACATGCTGGACTCATAGTTACCTAGACACGTAGGTGGAAGACACATAGGTATCTATGTGTCCATCACCTATGTATCTATGTACATCAACTACTTGACTTCGTATCTATGTTTCTATCACCTATGTATCTAGGTATCTCCGTGTCTATCACCTACATTTCTAGGTATCTATGAGTCCAGCAAATACGCATCTAGGTATCTATGTGTATGTCACATACATATCACAGTATCCATGTGTCCAACAAATAAGTATCATTGTAACTATGTGTCCATCACTTTGTTATGCAGATATCTATGTGTCCATCACCTATGGATCTAAGTTTCTGTGTGTCCATCAACAACTTGCAAGGTATCTAGGTGTCTATCACCTACGTATCTTGGTATCTATGAGTCCAGCAAATGTGTATCTAGGTATCTATGTGTACAACACCTACGTATCATGGTTTCCATGTGTCCAACACATACGTATCTTGGTAAATGTGTCCATCACTTTATATCTATGTATCTGTATGTCCATCACCAATGTATCTAAGTATGTATGTGTCCATCAACTACCTGACTAGGTATCTATGTGCCTATCTAATATGTATCTAGGTATCCATGGGTCTATCACCTATGTATTTAGGTATCTATGAGTCCAGCAAATACATATCTAGGTATCTATGTGTAAATCAACTATGTATCACGGTATCAATGTGTCCAACACATAGGTATCATGGTAACTGTGTGTCCATCACTTTTATATCTAGGAATCTATGTGTCCATCAACTACTTGACTAGGTATCAAAGTGTCTATCTCCTATGTATATAGGTATCTATGTGTCCATCACCTATGTAACTAGGTATCCATGAGTCCAGCAAATACGTATCTAGGTATCAATGTGTACATCACATACGTATCACTGTATCCATGTGTCCAACACATACGTATCTTTCTAACTATATGTCCATAACTTTGGATCTAGGAATCTATGTGTCCATCACCTAAGCATCTACGAATCTATGTGTACATCACATTTGTATCTAGTTATATATGTGTCATCACCTACATATCTAAGTATCTGTGTGTAAATGAACTACTTGACTAGGTATCTATGTGTCCATCACCTTTGTATCTAGGTATCTATTTGTCCATCACCTATGTATCTAAGTATCTATGAGTCCAGCAAATACGTATCTAGGTATCTATGTGTACATCACCTACATATCACGATATCCATGTGTCCAACACATACTTATCTTGGTAACTATGTGTGCATCACCTTTGTATCTAGGCACCTATGTGTCCATCACCTATGTATCAATGAATCTATGTGTCTATCACCTATGTATCTAGGTATCTATGTGTCTATCACCTATGTATCTAGGTATCGATAAGTCCAGCAAATAAGAACCTTGGTAACTATGTGTCCATCACATTTGTATCTAGGAATCCAAGTGTTCATCACCTATGTATTTAAATATCTATGTGTGCATGAAATACTTGGCTAGGTATCTATGTGTCTATCACCTATATTTCTGTGTATCAATGTGTCTATCACCTATGTATCTAGGTAGCTATGTGTCCAGCAAATACGTATCTAGGTATCTATGTGTACATCACCTATGTATCACGGTATCCCTGTGTCCAACACATAAGTATCTTTGTAACCATGTCTCGATCACCTTTGTATCTACGTATCTATGTGTTCATCACCGATGTATCTAAGTATATATGTGTCCATCAACTACTTGACTAGGTATCTATGTGTCTGTCACCTATATATATACGTATCTATGTGTCTCTCACTTGCTTATCAAGGTATCTATGAATCCAGAAAATACGTATCTAGGTATCTATGTGTCCATCACCTATGTATCATGGTATACATGTGTCCAACCCATACGAGTCTTGGTAATTATGTGTCCAGCACATTTGTGTCTAGGTTTTTATGTGTCCATTACCTATGTATCTAGGTATATATATATCCATCAAATATATATAACTATCTGTGTTTCCATCAACTACTTGACTAGCTATCTATATGTCTATGATCTATGTATCTAGTTATCTGTGTGTCCATCACTTATGTATGTAAGTATCTGTCTATCAACTACTAAATTCGGTATCTATGTTTCTATGACCTATGTGTCTAGGTATCTATCAGTCCAGGAGATACTTATCTAGATATCCATGTGTACATCATCTACATATCACGGTATCCATGTGTCCAACACATACATATCTTGGTAACTATGTGTCCATCACAATTGTATCTAGGTATCTATGTGTCCATCACCTATGTATATAAGTATCTATGTGTGTCGGGAACAGCACATCTGCCCGGGAGCTCTCGGCCAGCAAGAGGGTCCCAATACCTGGAACAGAGAGTGCGCGGAAGAAAAGATAGACAGAGAAGTGGGGTCTGGAGAGCTGAATAGGAAATACCTAAACAGCAATTTTGTTTGTGCATAGGGTCCCAATATATACTGTCAGCTTTCAAATACTGACGTCAACCTACATTGTTTCAACTTAGAACAGAAAGTTACAAAGTCACAGAAATCTGTCAAGGTAGATAAAATGCCAAGTCAATAGAGGAACAATACTAAAATCATAAACTAACCACAAAATGATGTAAAGCAAACAGGTGTTCATCTTTTTAC
>PVKV010003061.1:112959-152677 GCA_004027835.1 Alouatta palliata | reverse complement strand
TCATTTCTTTGTAGATTCTGGATATTAGCCCTTTGTCAGATGGGTAGACTGCAAAAATTTTTTCCCATTCTGTTGGTTGCCGATTCACTCTAATGACTGTTTCTTTTGCTGTGCAGAAGCTGTGGAGTTTGATTAGGTCCCATTTGTCTATTTTGGCTTTTGTTGCCAATGCTTTTGCTGTTTTGGTCATGAAGTCCTTTCATTGAGTGTTTTAAAGTTAACAAAGTGGTTTTAATATACATTTTCTGAATTTAGCCTCGAAGGAATCCTACATGGTTGTTCGTTATTGTCTGCATTTTGAAAGGAAGAAACTGAGGTTCATAGATTTCACCGATTGTTCAAGCAATTTGACCAACATTGCAGAGTTGATACATGACCGGGCTGGGATGTGCACCTGGGCCCACTGAGTCCTACTTCATTGCTCTTTTCCTGTTAGAATGCCAGTGTGTACTTTTGTGTCACCAAAGTAGTTTTCCTTTTGTGCTTTTTAAATGATTGGATCCAAATCATTCAAAAATGGTAACATATACTAAATATGTCATTACTTATTCCTTCTTTTTTCTTTTAGCAATAGGATCTTGCTCTGTCACCCAGGCTTGAGTGCAGTGTCATGATCATAGCCCACTGCAGCCTCAACCTCTGGGCTCAAGTGATCCTCCTGCCTCAGCCTCCTGGGTAGCTGAGACTATAGGTGTACATCACTGTGCCTGGCTAATTGTTATATTTTTATTTTTAGAGACAAGGTCTCACTTTGTTGCCCTGGCTTTTCTCAAACTCCTGGCTTCAGGGGCTCCTCCCACCTCAGCCTCCCCAAGTGTCAGGATTATAGGCATGAAGCACTACCCTCAGCCTCACTTAACCCCGCACTGGGGAATCTGCCCTGCCCACAACTCTGATAGCTCCCCACAATGTTCTCTGCTATAGGACCACCTTCCTTTCTCTGCCATGTTCATTGGGTCTAGAGTGGACACCTGATCCAAAGGCAGCTGAGTCATTTTACTCTGAGGCACAAAGAGCTTAAGTCACACAGCTGGTGGAGGTGCTAGAATTTGAAATTGTGTGTGTTTGACTTTAAAGCCTCTATTCTTTTTTCATATATATTCATTCAGCTAATTAAAATTTATTAAACATCTCTCACAATACCATTTAATACATAAGAGTATTAGGAAACAACTTAAAAATGACTTGACTCAGTGTTTGTAGCATTTACCTAAAACTTACTTTTAGTAAATTTGAAATCTTACTGATCTCTTTAAGTGTACACAAACCTTTTGTTAATAACATTCCCAAAATTCTGACTGGTATTGACAAACCATTTTTCTTTTTTTTTTTTTTGAGAAAGAGTCTCACTCTGTCACCAGGTGCCAGGCTGGAGCGCAGTGGCCCAATCTTGGTTCACTGCAACCTCCACCTCCTGGATTCAAGCAATTCTCCTGCCTCAGCCTCCCAAATAGCTGGGACTACAGGTGCACGCCACCATGCCCAGCTAATTTTTGTGTTTTTAGAAGAGACAGGGTTTTACCATGTTGGCCAGGATGGTCTTGATCTCTTGACCTCGTGATCTGCTCGCCTCGGACTCCCAAAGTGCTGGGATTACAGGCATGAGCCACCGCGCAGAGCCCTAAACCATTTTTCTTAACATAAATATTTTCTTTATATTTGAATCTAGAATGCTAGTTCATGCTTTGTGTATATATTGATATTTTTGATGAACATTAACAGAAAGCATTGACAAAGTAAAAATAAACTGTGCTATTGATTTTTTTTAAAGCACTCTGTTGTAATTTCTTCAAATGTATATATTTTTATCTCTATTATTATGAATATAGGAAAACAGTGATGTCATTTATGCCTCATAACACATTTAAAAAATTGTTCAGCTTTGAAGTCTCTATTCTTAACCACTGTGCTATACTGCATTGCACTTCTTCCCTGACCTTGGGAATTTGGAACTGGAAAACCAAGAGACTGACTCAATGCAGAAGCTGAAAACCTGGAACATTACTATTGAGGAAGGTTGGCTAGGCAGCCACTATGGGCCATACAGAAGCTAAAGTTTCGAGCAGTTGTATTAATGCCAAGAGGAAAGTGGGGCAGATGCACAAAGAGAAGCACAGATGCTGTAAGAAATGCAGCCATGCATAGGAGAGCCTTGTCTATTTCAGTTCCATCTCAAGAGACACCTTCACTGAGATCTCATGTCTGTATAATATACAGCTATTTTTATTTGGTTACTATCAGTTAAAAGGCATTTTAAACATTTGTTTAAAAAGTGGCCAGGCCTGGTGGCTCATGCCTGTAATCTCAGCACTTTGAGAGGCCGAGGTGGGCGGATCACCTGAGGTCAGGAGTTTGAGACAGCCTGGCTATAATGGTGAAATCCTGTCTCTACTAAAAATACAAAAATTAGTGGGGCATGGGGGCATTAGCTGTAATCCCAGCTAATCCCAGCTACTCAGGAGGCTGAGGCACGAGAATCGTGTGAACCTGGGAGGCAGAGGTTGCAGTGAGCCAAGATTGTACCACTGCACTCCAGCCTGGGTGACAGAGGGAGACAAGTTTATTTTTTAAAAAGATTAAATATGGCCTGTATAATATTATTATAATATGCATTTTTTTAAAAAAAGATCTTTTTAAGAACAAACAAAGGTGAACTTGAATATCCCACTCCTGTCAAAATTATCACAAATTCTTACTAACGAAGTCTGAATGAGTATGTGGATAGCTTACTTCTATAGATTCCATAGAAATTTCAAGGAAGATTATTTATGAAAATAAAATTAATGACATTGTTGCTTTATTAGGAACAATACATTTCAGTTTTTTTCTGTAGTTATAAACTAAACCACTATAAACTAGTTATAAACTAGTTATTGTAAATTTTTATAGAACCATTTTTGATTAAGGAGATAATCAAAGCCAATAAATAACACTCTCTTCCCCTCTCAAATTCAGAATACATTTGGAAAAATGGAAGAATCCTATAGATGAAGTTGTGGTTTGGGTGTGCGGCCAGGTAAAGATTGGGAATCCTTTCTCATTAGATGAAATGTGCTCATCAGGTCACAGCTAGAGCCTCTCAGTAGAACCTATAAAGGCAGGGGAGGAGGACATTCTGACAATAGGCTCTCCCTGGAGAGAGAGACAGGGGGTCAAACAGTGTGTTCACACTTGCTTATTCGAGTCCATGGTGATTAGCCTGTGCGAAGAAAGGGCAGCAGTTCTCTTTTTGTTGAAAATGCAGAAGAGCTTACTTTATGGGTTAAATTAAGGAAAGTGGGAGGATTATGTAACACATCCAGCACACATGTACGCATTTAACAAATGGTAACTTCTTGGAATATTCATTTCAGATTCTTTTGATTTAAAGAAAAAATCATGATAGGTATGGTTTTTTTCTTTCTCCTTCTCTGGAGATAATCACCTTTCTTGTCCACATGTTATGCTTTTACCAGGTCATTTTAAGACTATGCTTAGTTCCAAATTAGAACTCCTCCTGAATGTACCTTAAGTGAAACATAATATTCCAAAAAAGCCTTTCAGTTGCTTTTCCTACTCTGACTTATATATTTAAAGTTTTAAATTGTTTTAAGAAATGCTTAAGTTGCATCACACAAATTTTTTTATGTAGTTGTGTTCTTCATGCTTCTGTTCCAGTATAGTTCATGATTTCCAATATGATTTCTTATTAGGCACTGAGAAATTATCTAAAAGTGTGTTTTTTCCTTTCCAAAGAAATTGCTTTTAGCCCCTTTCAGCAGGCGGAGTTAGAAAACAAATGAATATATTAACACATACATACACATCCCTGTGTGTGTGTATATGTGTGTGTGTTTATATATTTATGTTTATTTTATATCATACACATACCCTATACTTATACATCTATATTTCTATATCTTGCTAAATATATGGAAAGCATGAACTCACTCTAATTTCATTTTCAGTCAAATTCAACAGGGTTTATTTTATTCTTTCTTCTTATTTGTTTTATTACCCTCTAACTGTGAGAAACCTGACTTCCGTTATATATTTACTTGTTGGCTCAAACCTAGAATAGCAGGAAATGGTTTTTCAATTGATAGACCATACCTCTGTGAAGAAAGAAACCTATAACTAGAGTCTAATAGTTATTTTGCATTCCTTTCATCTTCAGCCGAAGAGCATATTATCCAAAGATTGTGTTCAAAATTAATTTGGTTGTTTATTCCCTTTTCAGTGTGATTATTAATCATTTGAAATACAATTAGGTATATTTGTTTCTGTTTGCATTTCATTTCAGGATTTCCGTCTCCCATCCTTGTTTATTTCGTTTTTTAAAGTAAATATTAATATGATTCCAAATACCAGACCTGGACTATTAGGTATCAGAGAGGTGTCACCCTACCTTCATTCCTTCTGTGTCTTCTTCACCATTCCAGGCCAATTCTGTGGATATATGATCTTAGTAGTCTCTGTTGATCATTTCTGTGTTTGTTCCTGCACAAATGAGTAGATACATGTGTATCTCATTGTTTTCCTCCAAAAGGCATGGATACTTTTGTACACATTGCTTTTTTCATTTATTATAACCTGGAAGTCACTTGTTCTTTTTACATCATCGTAGTATTCCACTGTGTTTATGCAACCACGGTTCTACGTATGGGTATACAAGTTGTTCTCAACATTTGCAATTGCATATGATGCTGTCATGAATAACCTAATGGATATGAATTTTTCTATTGTTTGGAATATATATTCAGGATAACTTTTTAGGAATGGGAATTCTGGGTCAAAATTGCATGTATGTAGTTTGGTTATGTAGTGGCAAATTTTTCTCCATGAAGTTTATACTGAGTTAAATTTCTCCTGGCTACATATAGCCACTGTGCCCTTTTGGTCTGGGCACAGTGGCTAACACCTGTAATCACAGCACTTTGGGAGGCCAAGGTGGGTGGATTGCTTGAGCTCAGGAGTCTGAGACCAACTTGGGCAATGTGGCAAAACCCTTTCTCTACAAAAAATGCAAAAGAAATTAGCTGGCATGGTGGCATGTGCCTATAGGGAATTGAGGTGGGAAGATTGCTTGAGCTTGGGAGGCTGAGGCTGCAGTTAGCTGTCCTCTCGCCACTGCACCTCCAGCTTGGGTGGCAAAGTGAGACACTGTCTCAACAAACAAACAAACAAACACTGAATGCCTTTTAGCCTCCCAAGTAGAATGTTGTTACAGTTAAACATTTTTTGTCAATCTGGTATGTGAGAAATAATGACATGCTTTTAATTTGCATTACTCTTATAAGTGAGATTAAACATTTTCGTATACTTAAGGGCCATTTAACAGCTTTATTTAGAATGGTCATACAACAAATTTCACCTATTTAAAGTATACTTTCATATATTTTGAGCTATGTCCATACACATGAAAATACCAACACAAAAAGATACACATGTGAACATGGATGTAATTTACATGCATGTAGTACACACACTATACAAATATGTAACGTATATGTGACATACATGTGATATGCATACATACAATACATACATGTAACTGTGCAATATGCATACATGTAACATACAAGTAGTATATATGTAATATACATTCCTGAGATGCACATCATATGCATGTGGTGTACATGCAATGTGCCTGCATGTAATATACATAAAATATGCACACATGTAATATAGGTGTGTGCACTATGCATGTGTCATGCATGCATGCATGCATGAACTGTACATGTAACATGCAACCATGATATGCATGCAATACAGATGTAGTAAGCATTTGGTATGCATGCAACAAACATATAACGTGCTTATATACAACATGCATGTGATACATGCAATATGCATGCATGCATTATATAGGCAATATGCATGCACGTCATGTGCATGTAATATACATGTCATACATGTAACAAACATGCATGCAACACACGCACATGTAGCATACATGTAACACACATGCAATAGACATGCAACATACATGTGTGCAACAAGTATGTGCATACATGTGATGTGTGATATACACTCATGACATGTAATATACATGTGCTATACATGTAATTCATGTGGCATACACTTAGAACACATGCATGTAATTTACATGTGATATACAGGTATGTGATCTGCATTTAATGTACATGTAATATCCATACATGTGCTGTCAATTCAGTATGCATGCATGCAATATACCTGCAGTATGCATGCATACAATATATGTATATATGTATGTTGCATGCACGTTACATACATGCACATTACATGCATGTCACATGCATACTATAATACATGCACGTTACATGCAATTACATGTGTGGTATATGCATTCACACCCATGTATAGTCTATAAATTGTATGTAACATGCATTTCACACACATTGTCAGATGTGTATTGCATACATATTTCATACATGCGTATTACATGCCTGTCACATGCATTATATATTGCATTCCATATAACACATGGATGTTACACATATATTGCATGCATGCATATCACATACATGTGCATTACATGCACACCACATTCATGCATATTACATGTATATTGCATGTGCATGCTATGTGCATATTACGACGTGTGTACAAGATGTATATTACATACTTGCATTGGCATACATGCATATTACATGCATATCACATTCATATGTATTACATGCATAATAGGTGTGTATGTTGCATGTATATTACCTGCTTATTACATAGATGTGAATACATGTATATTGCATGTATACTACACACATGCATATTGCATGCACATTGCATATGTGTACATTGTGTTCTAGTGCATGTATATTACATGCATGCATATCGCATATATGCATGTTACATTATATGGCATGCATATTGCATGTATATTATAGACATATTACAAGCATGTATGTTGCATATGTATTATATGCATGCATATGTTAAAATTGTACATATTTATATTTTCCTTGAAACAAGCAACTCCATCAGAAGGCTTGTACATGTATGTTACATGTGTGCGCATTGCATACATGTATATCACATTCATGTGTATTGATACATGTACCTTGAATGTATGTTTCATGCATATCACACACATACATATTAGATGTATATCACACACACATAACATACATATTTTATGTGCATGTCACATGCATCACGTTTGCCACTTGTGTATTACATGCATACCACATGTGTGTTACATGCATATCATGTGCATGTCACATGCACAACACATATCACAAGTAATTAACATATATATCACATGCATTCATTATCAAAAACATACTTTACATGCATGTTACATATACATGACATACATGGGTGTGTTACATGCATAGTGCATGCATGCGTATTTTATGTATATTAGATCTATATTGTATTTTGTTACACATGTATATTACATACTTGCACGTCACAAGTATATTACATTTATGCAATGTGCATGTAATATACATTCACACATGCATTATACATGCAATTTGCATGTATGTGATATGCATGCAATATTCATGTAATGTACCTATATGTAATATACATATATTATGTGTGTGGTATACATGCATGTAGTATACATTTATTGTGTACAATACACTTATGCAATGTGCATGTAATATCCATGCATTCATGCAATATACATGCAATATGTGTGTGTGTGGTGTACATGTATTATGTATGTAATATATGCATGTAATGTGCATGTAGCATGCATGTGATTTGTATATGCGCAACATGCTTGCATGCACTATACATGTGATGCACATTCATGTAATATGCTTGCCATATACATGTATGTGATATACATGTGATATCTATCTGTGTAATATGTATGTGATGCAAATGTAATATGTTAAGCCTCCTAAACATTTTTTGTAGTGACCTTACCAAAATGAGAAGTCTTTTATGAAGTTTTCCTAGATCAGCCTGGCTAACATGGCAAAACCTTGTCTTTACTAAAAATACAAAAATAAAAATAAAAATTAGCTGGGTGTGGTATTGCATGCCTGTAATCCCAGCCACTTGGGAGGCTGAGGCAAGGGAATCAGTTGAACCCAAGAGGTGGAGGTTGCAGTGAGCTGAGATTGCACCACTGTACTCAAGCCTGGGCGACAGAGCAAGACACCGTTTCAAGAAAAACCCACGTAAAACAAAGGAAAACGAAAACTGAGACAATTTCTTGATTATTTTTGCATTTCTAGCACTGAGCACAGATCCTGGCATGTGATAGATGTTAAGTAAGTACTAATGAACATTTTAGCTTTCAAATGCCCTAGAAGTGATTTGATATACAAATATTGCTATGTAAGGACAAATTACAATAAGTACTTAGTTATAAATTCAGTTAATTATTATGAAATAGTAGTAAAAATGTATGTACAGATTTATAGAAATAATATTACATGTAGTGAATCTACTTGGACTTCAAAGTCAGATGGGTGGGTTTCATTGCTTGTTCTGCCATTTTCTGTGTGAACTTGAGCAAATCATTTAAGTATTCGAAGTTTCAGTGTTTTCATCTAAAATATGTAGTAACTTTTCGTATAGAAATTAGATAAAAAAATGTGTGAACTGCCTTTACTGTAACAAGCAGGGTAGACATTTAATAAATGTTCACTCTGCTTCATCATTTGCAAATATTTAAAAATTATGGTTATACTATAAATGTTATATTTTGTAGCACTGTAATTCTCTAAAAGTAGTGGGAAATATCTATTGCAGCTTTTCATTTCATATCACTTAGAAATCATCTATAATAAGCAGAAACGCTTCTCTCACATGCTAAATATTACATTTATATTTGATAAATAAGGAGAAAATTTGCCTGCTTAAAATTTGATCTGTTTGTGCCTAGTGATGAATATAAGTGAGAATATTTTCCTGCTACTTTGAAATATTGAACTGCCCAGGGACAAGGCATGGATGATGTTTTTGAAGGAAATAAATATTTCAGATTCACATTTCAGCCTTTTTTCTTTATTCCTTTGATCTGGCTTTGGTTTACTTATCATTCTGCTTGAGTGACTTCGTGCTGTCTTTCTTCCTCTCCCTAGTAACAAGAAGTGGTTCTGCACCTTTTCCAGAATATTTAGGTTTTGTTATTTTACAAGAATAATGTATGTTTCCTTACTATTTACTGATACAATACTACGTCTGTAATAAAATATATTAGTGGATATGTATGTAAACTCTGCATATATGATGTATAATTTATAAATGGAAGTTTTAATCAATTGTTTGTTAAATATAGGGACATGAACAAAAATAACATATGGGATTTATTTTGAAGTTTAAATAATTTAAAGATTTTAAAGGAATTTTTCTTTGCCATAAAACATGGCTGCTTTATCTTTAAGGATAATTTTTTCAATATTTTGTTAGTTTACCATAGAAGTGTTACTTACTTTTATATTTGCTGAGCTGGAGTTTGTTTTAATTATGGACCCATATTACAGGCAGAAGTTAGTTTAGCATAAAATTATTATGTAAACTTTAAACTGTTTAAATCTTTCATTAATATTACTTATATAGCTTTATTTCCTACCTTGCACATAAATTTGATCCTCTGAGACTGGTTTCTTATGTAGACTTACTGCATTGTTACATTCTTTGTATTCTTTAGCACTTAAAATTTGTCACACGATTTAATGTGTGCAATATTGCATCATTTAATTTTTCTGCTTGTATTTCCATCTCATCTTTTAGTCAGATTATACTTTCTGCAAGACAGGAACCATGTCTTATACTTCATTTATGTTTCTATAGTATTTGAATGGGCAATTCTTAGAGTTTGCTGCCAGTACCCTTGTTTCCACTCCCAGAACAAAACTAGCTTACTGAGAATGAAGGCTGAAAGGTTGAGCCAGAACTGGTTCTTTGAATCATGATTCAAATCCAGTTGGCGTCATAGATTTATGGACCTCCTAGCTGACATCCATATCTTAAGAGGTTTTTGAATTGTTTAAGAAGAGTCCTCATTTCTGTTTATTACTAACATGCTTCAACCAACAGGCATGTTTTTTAAGACTGGAGTTTGACTCTGGGGGCAAGCTCTCTGGTAAACCTACATTGTTGGCAATAAAAGCACTTTGTCAGAATAGAATTCTGTAGAACTTCTTTATGCTGTTATCATACCTGTCTGGAGCTTTTCCCTTAGAAGCAAGAGAGTAATTTCGGATTTTGTGTTCTGGATCATCACAGTTTCAGTGAGCTTATGGGAATAAGCCATTCCTTGCCTTTTCCGTCTTCTGGAGGCTGCTCCTGTTCCTTGGCTTGTGGCCCTGCATGCATTGATTATGTTGAATCTGTAGATCAGTTTGGGAACTATTACCATATATGCAATATTAAGACCAGTACTAATTTTTATTTTAGTGGACATTTCTTTCTGACTCCTGAAGTAGCAAATGTTTAGCTGTCTATATGGTTTACCATTTTGAAATAGAATTTAGCAGAGACTACCAGTTTTAGAAGTCAAGTGAAGAAGAGGCCAAAGCAGTTTATTCATTTATAATGCTTATGAAAGGTATTATTTTAAATATTTTTGACTCATTCAGTTTAATCAGTTTAAGTAACAACCAGCAGCCCTGAATATAGGTATACTGCTGCTTGTAAGTCTTGTTTTCCAGCCCAGCTGGAAAGGGCATGGGGACTCTTCTAGCTGTTTTTCAGGCTTGTTTGAAGTTTCTTGTTTTGTGTTGTTTTTCTTGGAGTTTCCAGGGGAGATGCCAAGCTGGCAGCAAAGGAAGTCTACTGTAATGTGAAGCCTTATAAATACATGTTGGATTGCCGCCATCTTTACCAAAAGTACTGGAACAGAAATGTGCAAAGCGAAGATTTTCAAATTAAGGTTCACCTGTATGTATAAATTTTAGCTTGTAAAGCTCAAAAATACTAAACTGTCATCCATTAGTTCCCTACATTTTATTGCCCTTTTTGGAATAATCATGTACTTCAGAACATCCTTTAATCGGAGCTGGCTTGTGATTGTTTAAGAATGCAGCTTCTTTTCTCTTTATCCTTTATATACTCAGATGAGGAAAATTTACTGCACTTTATAAATAAATCAGAGCTAAAAAGCAAATTTTCTTTCCACCTTTTATTCTTCATGGAGGCCCAGCTTTAAGGCATTTGAGTGATGCATTTCTGCTTGACCCCACAACTAGTTTCACTGGAAAAAAAAAATCTTCAAAGTCCTTTTTTCCTTCTTCTTGTAGGATGCACTATTGGGGTCTTGGTAAAAAGGAGTGCTGTTCCTGTGATAGGAGCAGACTCTTGTCTGTTTCAAAGGCTCAACATTTTCACTTCTGCTTCATTACCATGTAGAAATTATAATGGATTCCTCCTTAAAATGATTATCACCTCTTTATTTGAATTAACAGATTTAATTTATATTAAGACAGAAGGACCAGGTGCAGCAGCAGCTTATGCCTGTAATCCTAGCTCTTTGGGAGGCCAAGGTGGGTGGATTGCTTGAGTCCAGGAGTTTGAGACCAGCCAGGGCAACTTGGGAAAATCTCATTTCTACAAAAAAGAAAAACAGTAGCTAGGAATGGTGGCTTGCACCTATATTCCCAGCTATGCCGAGGCTGAGGTGGGAGGATCACCTGAGTACAGGAGTTTGAGGCTGCAGTGAGTCCTGATTGTGCCACTGCACTCCAACCTGGATGTCAGAGCAACGCCCTGTCTCAAAAAAAAAAAAAAAAAAAAAGGCAGAAGGTTTCTAAATATTAGTGGAATTCAATGTATTCATTGTGGTTTTACTGGACAGGAACATTGAATTATATTGAATAAGGCCACCTTTGATATTTAGTGTTAACTATTAGATTAGTTCAGCCAGTGTGGCAGGACTGGAAAGTAGATTTTACATCTTTCCATGTGCTTGCAGTTGAGTGTAAAACAATATTTGCTATTTGTAAATCAGAATAGAAATGTTCAATTAAAAGCAGTATGCCTTATTGTGCAAAGTTTTCACATTTTAAAATGGCCTCTAATGTATACTTGATGGATAGCTAAAGTTTATGACTTTACGTGATCATAAATTAGTTATAAAGTAAATGAACTAAGCTTAGTAGGTAAGAATGACATGTTATAGAGAAAAAGATTTGTCCTACTAAATTAAAAGTGTTTAACTAAATAGTTCATGTGAATTATTGCACAAAAAGTATAAAAGCTGACTTACAACATGGATAGGACAAAGTTGGTATTTCAGCTATAGGCCATATATTTTTGTAGAATGTGTTATCTTTCTTTCTTTTGGCTATTTTATGTTCCATAATTAAAAAGTAAATGATATATAAACTCTTACAGTTTTTAAATCATGTTCAGTTTACTTTCTTTTGTACTTATATACAAACTGACCAAAAGTAAACCTCTGATAAATTTTAATTTTAATTATAAAGTACTCCTCTCAAGGGCTTTTAGAAGGGCCTCAAAAATTAAAGAGGAACATTAGATAAACTAGTTACTATAATCTCTGAAGCGATCATTGCACTGCCTAACCCCAGTGCCTGGTAAACAGTGCCACTGTTCATCAACCACAGCACCCTTGCCCTCTGAGCCTGCTCTCAGAATCCTTTTGACATAGCATTCCAGGCAGCCCCTTCCAGTCAGCTGGGATCATCACACCAGAGAACATCTATTTACCAGCCCAGATCTAGACCATGGTACCCAATAACAACTTATATGACTTTATGTTGTTCCCGTGTGCTTAGTATTTAGATATTTGGATATTCAAATTATTCAACGTTTGTACCAGGAAAACGCTACATCTAACTTAAAGCCCCTGTTCCAGTGCAAATTAATATAGGAAGAGTGAAAATGCACCAGAACAATTTAAAATTCTTGATAGCCATCCTAGTGCTCAGTCTTTCATATAGTGATGTCCCCGAAATCAGCCTTCAGTATGATATCCGGTTATTAATCACCATTATCTTTGAGCTAATATTCACATTAGGTGGCAAAAAAAGCCTCACTAATGTGAAGACCTTAGACCTCGACAACCAGTTAACATTAAGCTCATTTTGCTTTAACAACATGTAAGAAACATGGTGAACAACAAGATATTCAGGTTCCAGTTCATTCAAGCAGACAAGTTGAAGAACAGCTTTTAAAAACTTTCAGAATCCTGTACCCCATTGCTGCAAAATACAGTAACTGAGAGCCACATGTGGCATGCATCCTGGCCTAGAATGGCTTAACTCTTGTGCGGGGCATCACACACTTTGGGGCACTATTAAACTCTGCAGGTCATAAAAATTGTGGCTACATCTGTAAAACAGACACATAAAGGAATAGGGATTCAGTGGAAAAACTGCTTTGTTTATCATGGGATTGCAGTGGCTATTGTTACCTTCAGGTAGATAGATGGATGGGACATGAAGAGATAAATAGACACAAGGTGGTGCTTAAAATGAAACATAAAGATACAGGGTAGGTTTTTTTCAGCCTGTCAACAAAAACTTGCCTATTTGCAGATCCCAAATACAGGGGAGGAGATTGGGTATGGGTGTGACAAGAAAACACGCACATATGAAAAACCACACACACACACACACACACACACACACACGTATAGCTATATATCTATATCTATATGATAACCTCATTATTAAGGAACAAGAGAATCTCTTGCTGAAGTGGAAATTAGGTGACACTTTTTCTTATCAGTCTTTTGGCCACTTAAGCTTTCAGAGAGGTTTTCAATGTGCTTGGGGGTAAGAAAATTTGGTATTTTGGTATTTTTTATGATACGTGTGTTCTTACTGAAAACCCTATAAATTACTGTGTCTTAGAGGGGATTTTAAACTCAGATGAGTAACCTGAACAAACTCAAATTACTTTTTGCTCAAGTCTTGAAAGATTGCATCATCTTGTTTTAGAAGTGTCTTTTCTCCCTTTTATGATATTTCTCTAAAATTTGGTTTGAGTGAATTAAATTACTCCCTGCCCCCAGCATTCTTCAGTGTTACAGCTAATAGTAAGAACATATTTTATATTTGTGTAAGCTTTCCTATTTAGGGAAGGTGAGCCAAGTTAATCTTACCTATGGCATCTGGAAAATCAGGAAAGCAGGGTGGCATAGCAGCCAACAGCAGGAACTTTAGAAGCAGACTGTCAGGACTGGAATCCTGGCTTGACCTGTTACTCTAGGTGGAAGTATTCTCTAAGCCCTAGTTTCCTGTTCTGTATAAGTAAGGATATAATAACACTCTTATACTGGTTTACTGTGAGAATAAATGAGAGAAGACATAAAATTCTGTATTAGTCCATTTTCATGATGCTGATAAAGATATACCCAATACTGGGCATTTTCAAAAGAAAGAAGTTTAATGGACTTACAGTTCCATGTGGCTGGGGAGGCCTCATAATCATGACCAAAGGCAAGGAGGAGCAAATCACATCTTATATGGATGGTGGCAGGCAAAAAGAGAGCTTGTGCAGGGGAACTCCTCTTGTTAAAACCATCAGATCTTATGAGACTTGTTCACTGTCACCAGAACAGCATGGGAAAGACCCACCCCCATAACTCAGTTATCTCCCACCGGTTCCCTCCCACAACACATGGGGATTATGGGAACTGCAAGATTAGTTTTGGGTGGGGACCTAGAGCCAAACCATATAAAATTCCATTGCACGGTGCCTGGCACCTAGTTAGAACTCAAAGTTAGCTGTTGTTAACTTTCATGCATTTATAAACCTAAGCCTTTATTTTTTGCTTCTATCAACATGCAAAGATTGCTTTTGTTTTGTTAAACCCTTTCAGCTATATAGTTTCCACTTAAGGTATGAATAAATGTGACGGTTATCAATAAATGTGACGGTTATCAGTTCTTTTAGGCAAGTTTTCTAGAAGGCAGCAAACTAATTTTAGGCCATCATATTTCTCTGTTGCACTAACTTCCCTACAGATTAACTTCTGATAGACATACATCTTTCTATTGGTGCATTGTTTTTTTTTTTAATGAGATATAATTCACATACCATAAAATTCACCCCTTTAAAGTGTATAATTTGGTGGATCTTAGTATATTCACAAGGATGTGCAACCATCACCACTGTCTAACTCCAGAACATTTTCATATTTTCATCACTTCATATCCATTAGCAGTCACTCCCTAACTCCTCAGCCTCTCAGACCCCAGCAACAACTAATGTACTTTCTGTCTCTATAGATTTACCTATTCTGGAAATTTCATATAAATGGAATCAAATAATATGTAACTTTTTGTGACTGGCTTCTTTCACTTAGCTGGATGTTTTTAAGGTTCATCCATGTTGTAGCAGGTATCAGAACTTCTTCGTTCCTTTTTAAGGATGACTAATATTCTTCATTTTGTTTATCCATTCATCACTTGCTGGAGACACATGGTTTTACTCAGTTTTGTTTTTAGGGAAATCTTCGAAAGTCGTTTTGCTTTCATCAGAATACACAATACATGTTTATACCCTTTTCCACTGGAGACTAATTAGTTTACTGTCAAATTTCTAAAGAAAAGTTTTGTAGGATTTGGATCAAAAAAATTAAAATCTGGATTTTATTTTAGAGGGGGTTAAATATTGTTCTTTCATTTAAGCCTAGTTCTTTTATATTTTAACTCTGAAGGAAGCTTCTCCAAACCTTTCTAGGGAAAAAGAGGAGCAGCTAACTCGTGTGACTGAAGTTCAGAGGTTGCAGGCCCAGCAGGCAGATGCTGCTTTGGAAGAGTTTAAGCGGCAGGTGGAACTGAACTCAGAGAAAGTCTATGCTGAAATGAAAGAGCAGGTAAGGAGGCCGCCACACCATCCCTTTTGAAAGTCACTCTCTCAGTAGGAAGGTACATTCTCATCTTAAATATGACAGAAACATTTCATTTTTTAAAAGAGTTATATCAAAATTAGCCATACCATCAGGTCAGAGATTCAGAATGAGAAAGAGATGTTACCACTTGATTCATCCTTCAAGCAATGCCAGAATAATCATTTAAAAGTCCCCTGTATAAATGTAGTAATGGCAAGCATGTATCTTGCTTTGGAAGGATAGATAAGCCTGAGAGAAAAATCCCATGACTGATCAGTTTCTTTAGAGCTGGGGCTCCAGTTAACCATGCCTGTGTTTCTTCATGTTCTATAAATAGTGTCTTATTATTCAGTTATAGCAATTATTTTCAACTGGCAGTTATGAAGAACAAAGGCTGTCTCCAATTCTTGTACAAGATAGGTTGTATTTTTTTCTTTTAGCTTTTGAAGAAAATACAAAATTTGTAAAAGAATAAAGGGAATTATTTTAAACACATAGATACCTATCGTGAAGACACAGTAATTGTTAATGCTGTTTATATAAACTAAAATATTAAGGTGAAGTTTTGCTTTACTTTGTTATTCATGTGTAATCACATTATTCTTTCTTCCCTGGAGAAATCCACTATAATTAATTGAGTGTATATAGTCAGCCCTCTGTATATACTGGTATCCATATGTACAGATTGTGAAAATTTTCTTCCACTCTATGAGTTGTCTGTGAATTCCACTGATTTTTTCTTTTTCAGTACAGAAGCTTTTTAGTTTAATTAAGTCCCATCTATCTTTATTTTTGTTGCATTTGCTTTTGTGTTCTTGGTTGTGAAGTCTTTGCCTAAGCCAATGTCTAGAAGGGTTTTTCAGATGTAATTTTCTAGAATCATTATGGTTTCAGGCTTTAAATTTAAGTCTTGATTCATCTTGAGTTGATTTTTGTATAAGGTGAAGGATGAGGATCCAGTTTTATTCCTCCACATATGACTAGCCAATTATCCCAGCACCATTTGTTGAGTAGGCTGTCGTTTTCCCCATTTTATGTTTTTGTTTGCTTTATTGAAGATCAGTTGGCTGTAAGCATTTGGCTTTATTTCTGCATTCTCTATTCTGTTCCATTGGTCTATGTACCTATTTTTATACCAGTACCATGCTGTTTTGGTGACTATGGCCTTATTGTGTAGTTTGAAGTCAGGTAATGTGATGCCTCCAGATTTGTTCTTTATGCTTAGTCTTGCTTTGGCTATATAGGCTCTTTTTTGGTTCCATATTAGTTTTAGGATTTTTTTCTGCTAGTTGTTCTGTGAAGAATGATGGTGGTATTTTGATGAGAATTGCTTCAATTTGTAGATTGCTTTTGGCAGAATGGTCATTTTCACAATATTGATTCTGCCCATCTATGAGCGTGGGATGTGTTTCCACTTGTTTGTGTCATCTGTGATTTCCTTCAGCAGTATTTAATAGTTTTCTTTGTACAGGTCTTTCATGTCCTTAGTTAGGTATATTGCTTTTTTTTTTTTTTTTTCTTTTTTTGCAGCTATTGTGAGAGGGGTTGAGTTCTTGATTAGATTCTCAGCTTGGTTGCTGTTGATGTAGAGTTACTGATTTGTGCACGTTAGTTTTGTATCCTAAAACTTCGCTGAATTCATTTATCAGTACTAGGAGCCTTTGGAGTCTTTAGGGTTTTCTAGGTATATGATCATATCATCAGCAACCAGCAACAGTTTGATTTCCTCTTTTCCAATTTGGATGCCCTTTATTTCTTCTTCTTGTCTTATTGCTCTGGCTAGGACTTCCTTCACTATGTCGAAGTGGTGAAAGTGGGCATCTTTGTCTTGTAGTTCTCAAGGGGAAAGCTTTCAACTTTTTCCCATTCAGTATAATGTTGGCTGTGGATTAGTCATAGATGGCTTTTATTACATTAAGTTGTGTCCCTTCTATGCCAGTTTTGCTGAGGGTTTTAATCGTAAAGGGATGCTGGATTTTGTCAAATGCTTTTTCTGTATCTCTTGAGATAATCATGTGATTTTTGTTTTTAATTCTGTTTATGTGGTGTATCACATTTATTGACTTATATATGTTGAACCATCCCTGCATCCCTGTTATGAAACCCACTTAAGCATGGCGGATTATCTTTTTTATATGCTGTTGGATTTGGTTCACTAGTATTTTGTTGAGGATTTTGGCATCTATGTTCATCAAGGATATTAGTCTATAGTTTTCTTCCTTTGTTACGTCCTTCCCTGGTTTTGGTATTAGGGTGATACTGGCTTCATAGAAGGAAGAGTCCCTCTTTCTCTGTCTTTTGGAATAGTTTCAATAGGATTGGTACCAGTTCTCTTTGAATATCTGATAGAATTCAGCTGTGAATCTGCTCCTGGACTTTTTTTTGTCAACAATTTTTAAAATTACCATTTCAATGTCACTGCTTGATATTGATCTGTTCAGAGATTCTACATCTTCCTGGTTTAATCTAGGAGGGTTTTATATTGTCAGGAATTTATCCATTTCCTCTAGGTTTTCTAGTTTATGCATGTAAAGGTGTTCATAGTAGCCTTAAATAATCTTTTGTATTTCTGTGGTATCAGCTGTAATAACTCCTGTTTTGTTTTTAATTGAACTTGTTTGGATCTTCTCTCTTCTTTTCTTGTTTAATCTCGCTAATGGTCTATCAATTTCTTCTATCTTTTCAAGGAACCAGCTTTGTGTTTTGTCTTTTGTATTGTTTTTTGGTGGTGGTGGTGTTTCAATTGCATTTAGTTCTGCTCTGATCTTTGTTATTTCCTTTCTTCTGCTGGGTTTGGGTTTGGATCATTCTTGTTTTTTCAGTTTTTGAGGCATGACCTTAGGTTGTCTATTTGTGCTCTTTCAGACTTTTTGATGTAGGCATTTAATGCTATAAACTTTCCTCTTAGCACTGCTTTTGCTGTATCTCAGAGGTTCTGATAGGTTGTGTCGCCATTACTCAGTTCAACGGATTATTTTCAGTTTCCATTTTGATTTCATTGTTGACCCAATGATCATTCAGGAGCAGGTTTTTAAATTTCCATGGTTTTGAGGGTTGCTTTTGGAGTTTATTTCCAATTTTATTTCACTGTGGTCTGAGAGAGTACTTGACATAATTTTAAGTTTAGTGAGACTTGTTTTGTAGCCTATCATATAGTCTATCTTGGAGAATGTTCCATGTCCTTCTGAAAAAATGTATATTCTGTAATTGTTGGGTAGAATGTTCTGTAAATATCTGTTCAGTCCATTTGTTATAGGGTATAGTTTTAAATTCATTGTTCTTGCTGACTTTCTGTTTTGATGACCTGTGTAGTGCTGTCAGTGGAGTATTAAAGTCCCCCACTATTGTTGAGTTGCCACCTATCTCATTTCTTAAGTCTAGTAGTAATTGTTTTATATATTTGGGAGCTCCAATGTTGGGTGCATTTATATTTAGAACTGTGATATTTTCCTGTTGAACTAGTTCTTTTATCATTATATAATGTCCCTGTTTGTCTTCTTTAACTGCTGTTGCTTTAAAGTTTGTTTTTTTCTGATATAAGAATAGCTACTCCTGCTTGCTTTTGGTGTTTATTTGCATGGAATACCTTTTTCCACCCCTTTACCTTAAGTTTATGTGAGTCCTTATGTGTTATGTGAGTCTACTGGAGACAGCAGAAACTTGGTTGTTGAATTCTTATCCATTCTGCCATCTGTATCTTTTAGGTGGAGCATTTAGGCCATTTACATTCAATGTTAGTATTGAGATGTGAGGTACTGTTCTATTCATTGTGCTATTTGTTGCCTGAATACCTACTGTTTTTTTTTTCATTATGTTATTGTTATATAGGTCCTGTGATATTTGTGCTTTGTGTATTCGGAGGATTTCTTTCAAGATTTAGAGCTCCTTTTAGCAGTTCTTGTAGTGGTGACTTGGTAGTGGCAAATTCTGTCAGCATTTGTTTTGTCTGGAAAAGACGGTATCTTTCCTTCATTTATGAAACTTAGTTTCTCTGGATACAAAATTTTGGCTAATTAATGACACTGAAAATATGACCCCACTCCTTTCTAGCTTTTAGGGTTCTGCTGAGAAATCTGCTGTTAATCTGGTAGGTTTTCCTTTATAGGTTACCTGATGTGTTTGCCTCCCAGCTCTTATGATTCTTTCCTTGTCTTGACTTTAGATAACCTGATGACTATGTACCTAGATGATGATCTTTTTGTGATGAATTTCCCAAGTGTTCTTTGAGCTTCTTGTATTTGATATCTAAATCTCCAGCAAGGCTGGGGAAGTTTTCCTTGATTGTTTCCTCAGACATGTTTTCCAAACTTTTAGATTTCTCATCTTCCTCAGGAACACCAATTATTCTTAGATTTGGATGTTTAACATAGTTCCAAACCTCTTGGAGGCTTTGTTCCTTTTGTAAAATTCTTTTTTCTTCATCTTTGATAGATTGGGTTAATTTGAAAGCCTTGTCTTTGAGCTCTGAGGTTCTTTCTTCTGCTTGTTCATTTCTGTTACAGAGATTTTCCAGTGCCTTTTGCATTTCTCTAAGTGTGTCCTTGATTTACAGACATTATGATTATTTTTTATATATGCTATCTATTTCACTGAATAACTTTTCTTTCATATTCTGTATCATGCTTTTGATTTCTTTATGTTGGACCTCACCTTTCTCTGATACCTCCTTGATTAGCTTAATAATTGACTATCTGAATTCTTTTTCTGGTAATTCAGAGATTTCATTTTGGTTTGGATCCATTGCTGGTGAGCTGGTATAATCTCTTGAGGTGTTAAAGAACTTTGTTTTGTCATGTTACCAGAATTTTTTTTTTCTGATTCCTTCTTATTTGAGTAGATGAAGTCAGATGGAAGATCTGAGATGTGCTGCTGTTCAGATTCTTTTGCCCCATGAGGTGCTCCCTTGATGTAGTATTTTCCCTCTTCCCCTAGGAATGGGAATTCTTAAGAGCTGAGCTGTGGTGATTGGTTTTGTTCTTCTGGGTCTAGCCACCCGGGGAGCTACAGGGCTCTGGGCTGGTACTAGGGAGTGTCTGCAGAGAGTCCTGTGATGTGATCTGTCTTTCCATCTTGCAGCCGTGGACACCAGGACCTGCTCTGGTGGAGCTAGCAGGGGAGTGAAGTGAACTTTGTGAGGATCCTTGGTGTGTTTCTGTTTAGTGCACTGGTTTTATGTTGGTTGGCCTCCAGCCAAGAGGTGGCACTTTCTTTCTTTCTTTCTTTCTTTTTTTTTTTTAATAGTTTTGTAGTTATAACTTTTATTTCTATTTTAAAATTACAATAGTAACTTATGTATGAATAGTCAGTGTACAAAATCTAAATGATACAGAAATGTATAGAAAAACTGTGGCTGTGAATCCTTTTATTTCCTCACGACAGATTGGCCCATCCCATCCCCTCTCCAGAGATAAACACTAATAACAATCTCTGATCTTTTGCATGCCACTACCTATATAAATGTTATGTATTTCTTAACACAAGCAGTATAATACTATATTTATTCTTTTGCAATTTGCTTTTTCAGTCATTTCTGTGTCTTAGAGTTCTTGTTAGTATATTTCTATCTTCCTGATGCTTTTCTTTTTTATATATATATATTTTTTATTTCATTTTAGGTTTTGGGGTACATGTGGAGAACATGCAGGATTGTTGCATCGGTACATACATGGCAGTGTGGTTTGCTGCCTTCCTCCCCATCACCTATGTCTGGCATTTCTCCCCATGTTATCCCTCCTCAACTCCCCACCCTCCACTGTCCCTCCCCTAGTTCTCCCCCACAGACCCCAGTGTGTGATGCTCCCCTCCCTGTGTCCATGTGTTCTCATTGTTCAACACTCGCCTATGAGTGAGAACATACAGTGTTTGGTTTTCACAAGAGTGCATCAGCTGTAGTCCTATAGGAAGGATGCACAGTTGCCCTAGGGACACCAGCTTAAGTATTCAGGTTTCTCAGGTGTTGGGCAGGACCGTAGAGCTCACAAAAGATTATTACCTTTGTCTTCTGCTACCAGGGTAGGTAGAGAAAGACCACCATGTGGGGGCAGGGATAGGCATGTCTGAGCTCAGCCTGTCTTTAGGTGGGGCTGGCTGTGGCTGCTGTGGGGGATGGGAGTGTGGTTCCCAGTCTAGTGGAGTTATATTTCCAGGGGGATTATGACTGCCTCTCCTGAACCATACAGGTCACCAGGAAAGTAGGGGAAAGCCAGCAGTCATAGGCCTCACCCTGTTCCCACACAGCCCTCAGTCTTAAAGGCCGGTCTAACTCCCACTGTGCCCTTCCAACAGCACTGAGTCTATTTCCAGGCAGCTGGCAACCAGGGCTGAGAACTTGCCCCTGACCACAAGCCTCCCATTGAGAAAGCAAGCTGACTTAGTTTTTTGGTGTCTCAGGGAGCCTGCAGCAGTGATCCAGTTCTTTCAAAGGGTCTGTGGATTCTCTCAGCTTTTCTGGTATGTTCTTGTGGTAGTTCTTGGTGCTAAGAGTTTATGATACGAATCTCCACATAGTGCTCTGGCCATCTGAGTGGAGTTGCAAGCTAGTCCTGCCTCCTGTCTGCCATCTTAATCTGTGTTTCAACTTTCTACCATTTAGACACAACATATTAAATCTCTGTTCTCATAAAATAGTTTTAAGACCCAATAGACCATAAGGGAACCCTCAGTATATTTCTAAAACTTAACTTGTCTAAGAACACATATTTCTTACCACAGTGCAATAAAACTAGAAGTTAAATTTTAGTTAAGATTGCTACATTGGACTTCATTGAAGCTAAAAACTTTTGCTCTTTGAAAGACATCATTTAGGTGGGTGTTGAACAACGAGAACAAGTGGACTCAGAGAGAGGGACATCACACACTGGGGGCAGTTGGGGGGGTAGGGGAGAGACAATGGGGCCTGGGGAGGGAGGAGAGGGTGGGGAGGGATAACATGGGGAGAAATGCCAGATATAGTATGAACCTAAAGTAAAATAAATTAACATAAATAAATAAAATTAAATAAAAAAAAATGAAAACAAGGCAAACCAGGAAATAGAAGATGAGGGTTGTAATACATGTATTTCAAAGAACTTGCATCTAAAATATAAAAGAAATCTTACAACTCAATAATAAAAAGACAAACCAATTTAAAATAGGCAAAAGATTTGAACAGACACTTCACCAAAAAAGATATACAGAGGACTAATAACCACATGAAAAGATGCTCAATATCATCATCATTCAGCAGAGAAATGCAAATCAAAAACCGAAATGAGATGCCTCTACACGTTCGTTAGAATGACTGAGATGATAAAGACTGGTTGACAGTGCCACGTGCTGACAAAGATGTGGTGCAGTTGAAGCTCTTATGTACTGCTGATTGGTACATAAAATAGTATAGCCACGTTAGAAAACTGCCAATCTTCTTAAAATGCTAAATACGCAATGACCACGTCAGTCATTCCATTCCTATGTATTTAACCAAGAGAAAGACATGTCCAGACAAAAGCTAGCGCACAAATACTGATGGCAGATTTGTTGACAAACACTCAGAATGAAAATATTCCTCAAAAGGTGAAAGGATAAACAAAATGTGCTATATACAATGAAATATTACTTAGCAATGAAAAGGAATGAATTATTGATACAACAGCATGAATGGATCTCAGAATCCCACTAAATGAAAGAATATGCAAGCAGAAGAGTCTATATTGAATGTTTTGTAATCTCTGAGTCCGGTTAGAATTCCCAGTTCTTTTCAGAGAGAAAGTCTTGTCTCATCTTCTATGGGTGGATTCCAGCTTCAGTTAAGTTTCAGAGCCTTTGCTGTGCTCTTTGGATATGTTTGTGCTTGTGCCACTCCTGGGTGAGTCTGAGACTTGGGTGGTGATTTAAATCACCCCACCCAGTGACTGCAGTCACTCGTGGAACATTCTCGAGGATAGCCATATGCTTGGATACAAGACAAGTCTCAAATTTAAAAGGATTGAAATATGAAGTATGTTCTTTGACCTCAACAATAATAAATTAGAAGTAAACAACAAAGGAAGATCTGGGAAATGCTCACGCATTTGGAAAATAAATAACCCACTTTAAATAACGAATAGGTCAAAGAAGGTATTACAAGGGAAATTAGAAAATATTTTAAACTGAATTGAAATAAAAATATGACAAATCAAGATTATGGAATGCAGCTAAAGCAGTGCTTAGAGAAAAATGTATAGCTTTAAACATCTGTATCCAAAAATAAAATTCTCAGATCAGTAACCTAAACTTCACCTGATGAAACCAGAAAAAGAAGAGCACAGCAAGCTTCTAAGCAAATAGAAGTAGAAGAAGAGCGGGGCGGGGAGATTAAGAACAGAAAGCTAAGATTTAAATAAATAAAAATATGGAAAATTAATGAAGCCAAGTACTGGTTCTTTGAAAAGGTCAACAAAATTGACAAACTTTAGCTTGATTGACAAACAAATCATAAAAATAAGGAATTAGAAATTGCCAAAGTTAGGAGTCAAAGGATAGGATACCACTATTAATTTTATAGAACATGAAAGGATTACAAACTGATATTACTAAAAACTTTGTATAGCAGCAGTTTATGCAACATAGATAAATGGACAAATTTCTAGAAAGATGCAAATTATCAAAACTGTCCCAAGAAAAGAAAATCTGAATTGAACTGTAATAAGAAATTTAATTGCCAATTAAAAATACTCTGACAAAGAAAAGTCCAAGACAAATGGCTTCACTGGTGAATTACATCAACTATTTAAAGAAGAAATAATTTTAATTCTTTGAAAACTCTTTCAGAATATTGAGGAAGAAGGAATACTTTTCATTTCATTCTGTGAGGCCAGTATTACTGTGACATCAAAGCCAGACAAATATATCTCTAGTAAACTACAGATTGACACCTGTCATGGACATAGTCACAAAAGCCCTTCGTGAGATTTTGGTATCAAGTGGGATTTGTAGCAGGAATCCAAGGTTGTTTTAACATTAGGAAATCAATTAATGTTATACAGCATATTAATAGAATAAAGGAAAAAGTCACATGATCCTCTTGATAAAGGCTGAAGAACCATTTGAAAAAGTCAACACCATTTATAATTTTAAAAATTCTTGGCAAATTAGGACTAGAAGCAAATTTACTCAATCTAATAAAGGGCATCTATGAAAACTCCATAGCTAATAAAATTAATGTTGAAAGATTTAATTCTTTTTCTCCTAAGAACAAGGCAAAGATGTCTGCTTCTGCCACTTTTATTAAACATTGTATTGGAAGTTCTAGCCAGTGCACCAAGGCAAAATAATATAATAATAATAATAATAATAATAATAATGTATCCAGAATAGAAAGAAAGAAGTACAAATGTATCCGTTATTATGATCCTGTATGGTGCAAATCCCACAAAAATTTTTAAAGATATACTAAAACTAATACATGATTTAAACAAGCTTACAGGATAAAATACATAAAAATCAAACTTTTATATACTAGCAGTGAAATATTTGAAAATGATGACATTAAGAAAGCAATTTAATTCACAATAACATCAAGAAGAATAAAATATTTATAACTAATAAAATAAGTTGAAGACTTAAGCATTGAAAGCAAAATATTCCTGAGAGAAATATTAAAAAGATCTAAGTAAGTGAAGAGCTATTCTTTGTTCATGGATTAGAAAACTCAAGATGGTAATTCTCTTATAATTGACCTATAAATTCAATGCAATTTCTTTCAAAATTCCAATGTAATTTTTGATAGAAATTGACAATAAGAAATATTTATTTTCATGAGTAAAGTTTAAAAAAAGTTGAAAGAGCCATAAGCCGTTTTACACCTAACATATAGATAGAAATTCATGAAGGCCTAAGGAAACAGGTAGTGACATGCATTTCTTCTGGGTATGTAAAGTTGTATAACCATTTTGGAGGATTATTTTAATACTGTGTCTCCATATACCTGTTGATTCTACTTCTAAGACTTTATTTTTCAAAAATACAGTGTGCAAGATGTGTGCTGAAGGATGTTTATTGTGATGTTATTTATTAATGAGGAAAACTTGGAAAATATATGTCAAAAAATTGGAGGGAATGTAGAAACGTTTAATTTTTTAAGTTAAAAAAGGAATCTCCTATTTCTGTGGGAGAACTGAAATCCCCGGAGACAATATAGTCTCAGAAACCTTAGGAATCCCATCCGGACAAAATGAGATGGTTACCGGATAAGGATAGCCAGGGATGAAAGATCCTATTTGTGAAACTGGTCGTGGAACTACCCTTTCAATTGGTGCAGGACTCATACCATCTCTGACTGTTCTGTTGACGGCCTGGCTCATGGTCTGTACTCAACCTTACTTCTTCAATTCTGCCAGACCTATTTGAGTCTCCTTTATCTAAGAGTTCATGTGTTCCTACCTTCTTGGTATTACATCACTGTGGACTGGTTAAATGATCCAATGAATAGCCCAATTTGGTGCATGCCTCTAGGATCCCCCAACTTCCCCTACACAGCTGATTCCTGTGTCCCGTCTTTCTGAGCAGCCCTCACCAGGTCTGAGCTGTCTAGCATGCTAGATTCACACTCTTTGAAAGTGAATAGAAACAGCAACCAGTGAACAGGAAACTCTTTTGATTGTCTTCCGTTGAAGAAATATTCTTCAGTGGTTTTGCCAAGTGCAATTTGGTTTCTGAAATACAGAAAGCACTTTGGTGTGAATGTAGTAATAAGGTACGCCATTTAGAACAGAATCCTTATAGCTAGGATCATTCTCAAATCAAGTAATTCTTACATGGAAAATCTGAACAAATGTTAAAATATTAAAATATGTCAAAACATGGTAAATTGTGTCTTTGATTCCAGATTATCAGTTGATTTAAAAAACGTAAATCTGATATAGCTCAGATTCTAAAAGAAAAATCAATCAGCAGATTCATTATTTGGAAAATCATAATGTGTTTAGATTTTTCTGTAGTCTGTGTTTGCAAGTCTTCATTTTCTGTTCTTGTTTTGAACTGCTTTTCTCTTCTTGCAGAAATATTTTGTGTAAAAGCCAGCAGAGCTGTAGGGCATCTTTTTCCATTTGGAAGCTGCTGCAGATTGCAGACAGTGGGATTTTGAATTAAAAAATAAAAGCTTTTAGTTTGTTTTAGAAAGAGAATTGCTGTTTCAAAAATGAGGCCCATGAGACAAAATGTAACAGACTTAAACTTTAAAAAGATTGCTGCACACTGTTTCTTTCACTTTGAAGAACATTTATTTCATTTAACATTGCTTAAATAATAACCGAATTTATACTGAAATGGTGAAATTTATTATAAGTTTAGCTGTCAGCAACTAATTGTGTAAAATGTACATATTTTAATTGGGAAAATTGTTGTTAGAATTATTTCTATGTGTATATATAATCATATTTTTCAAAGAAATAGTGTTCTATATTTCCCTATTCTCTGTGAAACAAATAAATGACTGAAAAAGACAGCTATGTTCTTTGAAGTATGGGCAGCAATTCTAAAATAAAGCTTTTACATCTTGTATACCAACTGTATGAATGTCAGCTAACTACTTCCTCCAGGGGCTTCCACTAGCCACTTGACTTTCCTCATTTATTTTTCTCCTCTTGAAAGTACATCCTTATTAAATGATATTTGCTGCTAAATATCTGACTTTAAATTCTACTCCTTTTCTTTTTAACAGTCATTAGATATATGATGCTAACTTTATACCTGGAAAACCCACTAGTTTGTAATGAAAACAAAAGTTCTGAAAAGCATTGCTGTTGATGAGTAGGGTTTATCCTGGTTTCTAGCACAATTGAAACTGGCTAGCCAGTTCCTTGCATTCTTAGAGATTTTAAATTTTATTGTATCATCCTATTATTTCTGTTAAATTAATGAAAAGAATTCTCAACTTACAAGGAAGCAAGAGTGCTATCTGGATATGTTTGTGTCATTATGTGTCATCAGATAAGAAATAGACTGAAAGAAGAAAACCAGTAATCATACAGACCATTCATTATGACTTGGGCCTTTGTCTTCTTGTCCTTTGAGGCTCATATTGGCTGATGTAGTTTTAAATAAGCTTTTTAACATGACTTTTATGGTAATAAGAGACCCAATATAAACAGAAGCGTTTTCTCTCAGTTAATTATTGATAATAATGGAGAAATGTCTCTACTCTATTAAATAATTGTCTTTAAGATTAGGTAGCAGAGGTAAAATTTTAGAATACTTTTTAAATGTTTAAATAGATGCTATTGTGATAATGAATTCTAAATAACAGCTTTCAAAGAACATGTATAAGTATTTGGCTTTGAAAAACAAAAAATAAACAAGATACTTAAAAGAAAACTTGTATCTTTAAGTGCTTAATTGGATAGTAAGTAAAGCTTTTTCCTACTAATGTTCATCAGTGACTAATCTCTTTTGCAGAAACAAAATAACCAAAATAATCATCTACTGAGAACATCAGGCTTGAAAACATGTCATTATTTCTCCACTTGGCTGATTTGTGAAAATAGTAACATTGTTATTTTTTAATACAGGGACTGTTTTATTGACTTACCAGCCAGTCAAAGGATTCAGCAGACTGGATTTTTTCTTTCCTTTATTCATAAAAAATTTATGAATACCTGTTCTATACTAGCCACTGTTGTAGATTCTTGGATACACAGATTATTTATAGGCATGTTTGTGGCTTGTGTGGTAGACCAATGCATAAAGGTGTGTGATTATAACAGATGATGTGACTAGTAGAGTTCATAGGCCATTAGGAAAACACAAAGGAGAGTCATCTAAGGTAGCCCAATGAGATGCATTTATCTGCATTGTGACATCTTTCTGTGACTATGAGTTTCTTAAAATGTTTACTTGTTAAAATGTGATTGGTAATGAACTTAGGTCACTAATATAGATAAATATACAAACAAATTTTGTATACAAATGTACAAATACATTTTACAAATAAATTTTATTCCTACCTACCAGCACAAATACAAAATAAAACTTGAAGAAGATACCATTTATAATCATATCAAAAAGCATCACTCACCCAAGAACAATCTAACAAAAGATGCACAAGGTCTCTGTTCTGAAACTAGAAAATGTTATTGAGAGAAACTAAAGAAGACCCGAATAAGTTGAGGCATATATCATGTATATGGACTTGAAGTCTCCATGTTATAAAAATGGCAGTTCTCAAATCTATAGAATCACCATAATTATAACAATCAAAATCTTAAAAATAAAAAAATCAAAATCTTAGCAGTGCCATTTTGGGGAACAGGGGGACTCCCAAGCTGATTTCAAGATGTATATGAAATGCAAAGTGAAGGCAATCTTGAAGAAGAATACAATTGAAGAACTTATATATATCTGGGTGCTCCTGTATTGGACGCGTATATATTTAGGATCGTTAGCTGTTCTTGTTGCATTGATCCTTTTACCATTATGTAATGCCCTTCTTTGTGTCTTTTGATCTTTGTTGGTTTAAAGTCCATTTTATCAGAGACTAGGATTGCAACTCTGCTTTTTTTTTTTTGCTCTCCAATCGCTTGGTAAATCTTCTTCCATCCCTTTATTTTGAGCCTATATGTGTCCTTGCATATGAGATGGGTTTCCTGAATACAGCACACTGATGGGTTTTGACTTTTTATCCAATTTGCCAGTCTGTGTCTTTTGATTGGGGCATTTAGCCCATTTACTTTTAAGGTTAATGTTGTTGTGTGTGAATTTGATCCTGCCATTTTGATGCTAGCTGGTTGTTTTGCCCGTTAGTTGATGCAGTTTCTTCATTGTGTCAATGCTCTCTACCATTTGGTACGTTTTTGGAGTGGCTGGTACTGGTTGTTCCTTTCTATGTTTAGTGCTTCTTTCAGGAGCTGTTGTAAGGCAGGCCTGGTGGTAATGAACCCTCTTAGCAGTTGCTTGTTTGTAAAGGATTTTATTTCTCCTTTACTTATGAAGCTTGGTTTGGCTGGATGTGAAATTCTAGGTTGAAAATTCTTTTCTTTAAGGATGTTGAGTATTGGTCCCTACTCTCTTCTGGCTTGTAGGCTTTCTGCTGAGAGATCTGCTGTGAGTCTGATGGGCTTCCCTTTTTGGGTAACTCGACCTTTCTCTCTGGCTGCCCTTAACATTTTTTCCTTCATTTCAACCCTGGTGAATCTGTTGATTATGTGCTTTGGGGTTGCTCTTCTTGAGGAATATCTTTGTGGTGTTCTCTGTATTTCCAGGACTTGAATGTTGGCCTACCTTGCTAGGTTGGGGAAGTTCTCCTGGCTAATATCCTGAAGAGTGTTTTCCAGCTTGGATTCATTCTCTCTGTCACATTCAGGTACACCTATCAAAATGTAGATTAGGTCTTTTCACATAATCCCATATTTCTTGGAGGCTTTGTTCATTTCTTTTCATTCTTTTTTCTCTAATCTTGCCTTCTCGTTTTATTTCATTGAGTTTGTCTTCAATCTCTTATATCCTTTCTTCTGTTTGGTCGATTCAGCTAGTGAACCTTCTGTATGCTTCTCCAAGCTCTCATGTTGTGTTTTTCATCTCCCTCAAGTCATTTATATTCTTCTTTAAGTGGCTTATTCTCATTTGCATTTTGTCTAACCTTTTTCAGTGTTCTTAGTTTCTTTGCATTGGGTTAGAACATGTTCTTTTAGCTCAGAGAAGTTTGTTATTACCCACCTTCTGAAGCCTGTTTCTGTCAATTCATCAGACTCATTCTCCATCAGCCTTGTTCCCTTGCTGGTGAGGAGTTGTGATCCCTTATAGGAGGAGAGGCATTCTGATTTTAGGTGTTTTCATCCTTTTTGCACTGGTTTCTTACCATCTTTGTGGATTTATCTACCTGTGGTCTTTGTAGTTGGTGACTTTCAGATGGGATCTCTGAGTAGACATAATTTTGGTTGATGTTGAAGTTATTTCTTTCTGTTTTTTAGTTTTCTTTCTAACAGTCAGGACCCTCTGCTATAGGACTGCTGGAAGTCCACTCCTACCCTTCTTGCCTGGTGATCACCTGCAGCAGCTGCAGAACAGTAAGGGTTGCTGCCAGTTTCTTCTTCTGTTATCTTCATCCCAGAATGGTACCTGCCAGATGTCAGCCTGAGCTCTCCTTTATGAGGTGTCTCTTTGGATATACAGGGGTTGGGGAGCTGCTTGATGAGACAGTCTGACCCTTATAGGAGCTCAAGTGCTGAGCTGGGAGCTCTATTGTTCCATTCAGAGCTGCTGGGCAGGTACATTTAACTTTGCTGCAGTGGAACTCATAACCACCTTTTTTTCCCAGGTGCTTTGTCCTGGGAAGATGGAGCTTTATTTGTAAGTTCCTGATGTTCTGCTGCCTTTTTTCAGAGATGGCCTGCCCAGCAAGGAGGTAGTCTAGTTACAGTTTGCCAGCAGAGGCATTACTGAGCTGCTGTGGGCTCTGCCCAGCTGCTGTGTGAACTTCCTTGCAGTTTTGTTTATAGAGGTACAGTTAGAACTGCCTTGGTAATGGCAGACTGCCTTGGTAATGGTGGACTGCCTTGGTAGTTGTGGACTGCCTCGGTAATGAGTGACACTCCCCCCCTCCCCACCAAGGTGCACTGTCCCGGGACCAGCTGTGCTTGCTGTGAAACCCTCAATCTAGAGCGTTTCAGATTGCTGATCTTTGTTGGGGTTCCACTGAGCAGGATCTTCTGGCTCCCTGTTTCCACCCCCATTTTTTTCAGTTGAGTGGGTGGCTCTGAATCCCAGGCGTTCCAGGTGCCTGTTGAAACAGTCACCCAGATTTGTGTGCGTTTTTTTTGTGTGGAGACACACAGCGCTGGCTGAAACAGCCGTGCTGGAAACTCATGGTGCTTTTCAGCCCATGAATCCCCTGGTCTGTGTGCAGTAAAAACTCTTTTGGAAATGTGATGATCACTCACCCTCTGCGTTGTTCTCCCTGGGAACTGCATTCCAGAGCTGTTCCTATTTGGCCATCATTAATCTCCGGAGGGCTTAGTTTCTTTACTCATCAGAGGAATGCAAAAATAAAACCACAATGTTATACTATTACACATCCAATGGAATGCCTTAAATGAAAAAGAAAATAAAAAGTGTTTACAAGGATGGTGGAACAGTGAAACTGATATATACCACTAATACGAATATAAATGGGTACCACCATTTTGAAAAACTATTCGACAATATCTAAGAAAACTAAATATATTCATGCCTTATTCTCAGGTATTCTGCACCTATGTGTATGCCCTACTGAAATATGTATGTACTTGACTAAAAGACATGTATTAGAATATTAATAGCAGCATTATTTATAATAGTGAAAAACTGGAAACTACCCAAATCCATCAGAAGTAACATGGATAAATACATTGTGGTATAATCATACAATAGAATACTATACAGCAATGTGAATGAAGAGTCTACAAATTTACCTAATAGCGTGTTGGAATTTCACGGATATAAAGCTGAATGTAAGCAGCCACAAAGATCAAAACAGTTTGTATTTTATGAATCCATTTATTTTAGAAATGAAACCAAGCAAAATTATTGAATGCAAGTTATTCTTGGATGGAGAGGCAGTGACTTCTGAGATACAGTTTATTAACCTGAGTGCTAGTTATATGGAGGTGTTCAATTTGAGAAAATTCATCTATGTTCACTTTTCTTTAGGCATATGATATGCCAGTAAAAGGTTTTTTAGAATGTTAATACTTGTCCAAAAGGAATTTATTATTTTAACATACAAGAAAGTATTTTGGCCGGACATAGTGACTCACACCTATAATCCCAGAACGTTTGAGAGGGTGAGGTGAGACAATCTCTTGAGCCCAGGAATCAGTCTGGGAAGCATAGGGAGACCCCCTATCTCTACAAAAAATAAAAACTTAGTAAGATGGCATGGACCTATGGTCCCAGTTACTCCAGGGGCTGAGGTAAGAGGATTAATTGAGCCCAGCAATTTAAGGTTATAGTGAGCTGTGGTCCCACCACTGCACTCTAGCCTGAGCAACAGAGCAAGACCCTTTCTCAAAAAAAAAGTTTTAATTTCTTTAACTGTGTTTCCAAAATGTTAGTGATATTCTGCAATAATTATGATGTTCATGAAAATAACTGTAGTAATAACCCATTTAACTTTATTCATTTTCTTGTATTAATAAAGAAATATGATTCTAAAGATATATGAAAGCTGATAATCTGAAAGTAGTAGATTAATGAAATAAGGGGGCAGTGCTTTGAGTAGGGAAGAATACGTTAATTCATTAATGGATTTAAAAAAATTATTTTAATTCTGGGATACATGTGTAAGACATGCAGGTTTGTAACATAGGTAAGCATGTGCCATGGTGGTTTGCTGCATCTTTAACCCATCGCTTTGGTGTAAAACCCCACATGCATTAGCTATTTATCCTGATGCTCTCTCCTCCCTGTGTCCATGTGTTCTCTTTGTTCAGCACTCATTTATAAGTGAGAACATGCAGTGTTTGGTTTTCTGTTCCTGTGTTAGTTTGCTGAGGATAATGGCTTCCAGCTCCATCCATGTCCCCGCAAAGGACATAATCTCATTCCTTTTTATGGCTACATAGAACTTCACAATGCAATGGCAAGTTTCAATAACCAAGTAGACCAAGCAGAGAAAAGAATTTCAGAGCTTGAAGACTATCTTGCTGAAATAAGACAGGCAGAAGAGATTAGAGAAAAGAGAATGAAAAGGAATGAACAACACTTCTGGAACTATGGGATTATGTAAAAAGACCAAATCTATGACTGATTGAGAAACCAAGTTGGAAAACATACTTCAGGATATCATCCAGGAGAACTTTGCCAACATAACAAGACAGGCCAGCATTCAAATTCAGGAAATTCAGAGAACCCCAGTAAGATACTCCATGAGAGGATCAACCCCAAGACACATAATCATCAGACTCTCCAAGGTAGAAATGAAGGGAAAAAATGTTAAGGGCAGCCAGAGAGAAAGGCCAGGCCACCTACAAAGGCAAGCCCATCAGACAAACAGTAGACTTCTCAGCAGAAACTCTATAAACCAGAAGCCAACATTCAGCATTCGTAAAGAAAAGAATTTCCAACACAGAATTTCGTATCTGGCCAACTAAACTTCATGAGTGAAGGAGGAATAAAATCCTTTTCAGACAAGCAAATAGTTATGTTGGCCTTGTTATTTTGTTTAGGTAAACTGTTACGGTGTTAGTAATGTAGTTAAGTGTCTAGAAATATTTCCACATTTCCTGTCTCTCCTGTTTCATACCTTTCTTCACCCACACTAACATCCATATAAGACATGTTGTCTTTCTTATATCAATTCATAATTGTTTTTCACAAATGAACTACAGGTATAATCAGTTAACATGGTCATTGATTTTCCTTGTTGAGAACATTAGTTCCCACTGGTTTTTTAGCCAGCCACAGAAATAAATGTTTGTCTTTCTGCCATTTATATCTATCTGCCAGCCTGCCTATATATTCATATCTATGTATCTATCTAGCTACATGTGAAAATATTTGAAGGATTGTTTCTTACACTTTATGTATTAAATACAACAAAATACATTTTGAATTGTGTATTTGTATACAATTTCATAATTGTATAATATGAATTGTTTATATCAAATTACTTGGAATATAATAACACAATAGTACTTTACTTGAGAAAGAGCAATGATTTACTATGACTGTATCTGATAGAGACTGCCAGATGCTCATCCAGTATATATTCCTACTTTCTTAGTAGTAGAACCTTGATTTTATTTAGGGCAACATGAGACACAGTTTTAAAACTATACTCTTACCTTGCAGATGGAACTGGACATTTAATGTAGTTCAAGTGAGTTGAGATGCAAATAGAATAATAAATTCGCTATTGTCAGGAACTTGCAGGAAAGCCCCCTAAAAGGGGATTCAACTCAGCTGATACCCTTTGCCCTTCAGTCTTTACTCTTCACCCTCTACCCTTCCTTTTCCAGATGTGTAAAGCTACAGAAACCATTTTGCAACTACTAGGAGAAGGTTGAATTGCAGTGACCTTTACCCTGACATCTTTGAGCTGCTGATGTAGCAGACTACTTCTGAACTTTTTGTTACATGAGGAAGAAAAACCAACAAGCACCTATACTATTTAAACCAGCAGCACCCAACCTTTTTGGCACTAGATACCAGTTTTGTGGAAGACAACTTTTCCACTGACCAGAAAGATGGTTTTGGGATGAAACTGTTCTACCTCAGATCATCAGGCATTAGATTCTCATAAGGAGTGCACGACCTACATCCCAAGCATGCACAGTTCACAATAGGGTTTGGGCTCCTATGAAAATCTAATGCCACCACTGATCTGACAGTAGGCGAAGCTTAGGTGGTAATGCTCACTCACCCTGCCACTCACTTCCTGCTGTGTGCAGGGTTCCTAACAGGTCAAGGACCAGTACCAGTCCATGGCCCCAGGGGCTGGGGACCCTGGTTAAAGCTATGGATACCTGAGCTTTCTCTTACATATACCAAAAACTAATTCTTGAGGCACCATATCAAGAAAATCTAATACACTTCAGGCCGGAAGCAGTGGCTCATGCCTGTTTGTAATCTCAGCTACTCGGGAGGCTGAGTCAGGAGAATCACTTCAACTGGGAGGCAGAGGTTGCATTGAGTCAAGATCATATCACTGCACTCCAACCTGAGCCACAGAGTGAGACACTGTCTCAAAAACAAAACAAAACTCTAACACGCTTAATTACCTTTTAACACTAAACAGCCACAAAATGCACTCAAGCCCTTGTCTGTACCGTTTTTGGCCACTAGGTCTTAATCTTAGGTTCTCTTGAAGCCTGAGTTACACAATAAAGGAGTTTCCTTTATTTATTTATTTTTACTGGAAGTCGAATGGAATATGGAATGAGGTATGATGAAGGAGAATGTTGTGCATCTATGGCAACTGAGAACACTGTGTTTTTCTACAAACTGTTTCATAAGACAATTTTTGAATTTTTGTTAAATTGTGAAAAGAGAATGGAATGGAGTCTGGCATTTTCGGTCGGTATACTCTAGAATAACATGTATTTTGTTTTGTTATACAATTATTTACTTTGAATTTTTAAAATTGTTTTGGTACAAAAGCCTTTTCATGTGTTTTGAATGATTTAGATAGAAGTTAACCTATTTTTACCAACTTTGAGTATGTAAAATTATTGTATCATAAGTATTTAAATGTTTAACATTTTAAATATTTCAACATTTATTATTTATTATTAATATTTCAACTAGCCCAAAGTAAAAGAACTGAAAACCAATTTTATATGTAGATTTATCCTAAAAATACCAAATATATCACATCTCCCATCCTTGATTTACGTTCTTTTTAATTCCCCTATTGCTTTTGCTTACCATTCTAGTCATCCTTTAGATGTTTTTTTATACCCCAAATAATTTTAATTTTAAATTTTTATATTTTTAATTGATAAATCATAATTGTATATATGTATGGGATACAATGTGATATTTTGATATATATTATCAAAATACACACACACACACACACACACACGATGTAGATGATTAAAACAAGCCAATTAACATAGCCATAACCTCACTTACTTGTTTTATGTGGTGACTATTTGAAATATACTCTTTTACCAATTTTGAAATATACACTATTATTAACTATAGTCACTGTGCTCTGCAGTTGATCACTAAAACGTATTCTTCTTGTCTAAGTGAAACTTTGTAGCCTTTGAACAGTATTTCCCCAATTCCCTTTTCCCACCCTTGCCCAGCCTGCTGGCCACCATTGTACTCCCTACTTTTGAGTTTAACTTTCTTAGATTCCACATTTAAGTGAGATCATGCCATTTTGTCTTTCTGTGCCTGGCTTATTTAACTTAACACAATGTCCTCCAAGTTTATCCATGCTGTAACAAATGACGGAATTTCCTTCTTTTTAAAGACTGAATAGTATTCCATGGTATATACGTATCACATATTCTTTATCCCTTTATCCTTCAGTGGATATGTAGGTTGATTACATATCTTGTCTATTGTGAATAATGCTGCGGTGAACATGGGAGTGTATATATCTCTTTGAAATTTTGATTTCAATTCCTTTGATTTATACTGAGTAGTGGGACTGCTGGATCAAAAAATGATAGTTCTGTTTATAGTTTTCTGAGGAAATTCCATGCATTTTCTATAGTGGTTATACTAATTTACATCCCCACCAACAGTGTTCAAGGGTTCCCTTTTATCCACATCCTCAGCAGCATTTGTTATCTTTCATCTTTTTGATAAAAACCATTCTAACAGGTGTGAAGTGATATCTCATTGTAGTTTGAACTGACATTTCCCTAATCAGTGATGTTGAGTATTTTTTTTTTCCATCAACTTGTTGGCCATTTTTATGTCTTATTTTGAGAAATAGCTGGCTAGGTCCTTTGCCTGTTTTTTAACCAATTTATTTTTCTTGCTATTGAGTTATTTGTGTTCTTTATATATTTTGCATATCAATCCCTTATCACATGTATGGTTTGCAGATATTTTCTTTCATTCTGTAGATTGTTTCTTCACTTTGTTGATCATTTAGTTTGCTGTGAAGAAATTTTTTAGTCTGATGTAATCCCATTAGTCAGTGTTTGCCTTTGTTGCCTGTGCTTTTATTGTCATAGCCACGAAATCTTTGCTAAGACTGATGTCAGGAAGCTTTCTCCCTTATTTTTTGCTAGTTTTACAGCTTCAATTTTTATGTTTAAGTCTTTAATCCATTTTGAGTATAGTTTTTGTATATGGTGTCAGATAAAAACCCAATTTCATTTTTTCTGTGTGTGGATAACCAGTTTTCTCAATATCGTTTATTGAAGAGACCATCATTTCTCCTACTGTGTGATTTTGGCACTTTTGTTGAAATCAATTGTCTATAAATGCATGTTTATTTCTGAATTCTATTCTGTTTCTCGGGCTAATGTATCAGCTCTTGTGCCAGTACCATGCTGTTTTGATTAACGTCATTTTCTAGTATATTTTGATGTCAGGTAGGGTGATGCTTCCAGCTTTGTTGTTGTTGTTATTTATTTATTCTCAAGATTGCTTTGGCTATTTGGAGCCTTCTATCATTCCATACAAATTTTAGGATTGCTTTTCCTATTTCTGTGAGAAATGATGTTGGCATTTTGATACGTATTGCCTGATTCTGTAGATTGCTTTGGGTAGTATGGGCATTTTAACACTATTAATTCTTCTGATCTGAGAACACAGGATATCTATCTATTCGTGTTTTCCTCAATTTCTTTCATTGATGTTTTATAGCTTTCAGTGTATACCTCTTTTGCCTCCTTGGATAAATGTATATTAATTATTTTATTTTTATTGGTATTATAAATGAGATTCTTAAAAATTTATTTTTTGGGCTAGGAGGGGTGGCTCATGCCTGTAATCCCAGCACTTTGGGAGGCCAAGGCAGGTGAGTCACCTGAGGTCAAGAGTTTGAGACCAGCCTGATCAATATGGTGAAACCCTGTCTCTACTAAAAATACAAAAATTAGCTGAGTATGGTGGCGGGTGCCTGTAATCCCAGCTACTTGGGAATTTGAGGCAGGAGAATTACTTGAACCTGGAGACAGAGACTACAGTGAGCTGAGATCGTGCCATTACACTCCAGCCTGGGCAACAGAGCAAGACTCCATCTCAAAAGAAAAAAAATTCTTTTTGAATAGTTTGTCACTACTGTATAGAAATACAGATGATTTTTGAATGTTGATTCTATTCAACTCTACTGAATTCATTTATCAGTTCTGTTTTTTGGTGGAATCCTTAGTTTTCTACATGTAGATTACATCATCAGCATAAAGAGACAATTGTACTTTTTCCTTACCTATTAGGATCCTTTTTACCCCCATTATCTTGCCAAATTACTCTGGCTAGGACTTCCAGTACTCTGTTGAAAATACGTGTTGAGAGTGGACATCCTTGTCTAATTTCAGATCTTAGAAGAAAAGCTTTCAGCTTTTCACCATTGAGTAGGATTTTACCTGTGGGCTTGTCATACATGGTATTTATTATGTTATGGTATATTTTTTTCTATACTTAATTTGTTAAGAGTTTTTATTATGAAATGATGTTGAATTTTGGCAAATGATTTTTCTGCATCTGTTGAGATAATCGTATGATTTTTATTCTTCATTTTATTAATATGTTGTATCACATGTATTGACTTGCATATGTTAAAACACCCTTGCCTCCCAAGGATAAATTCCACTCAATCATGGTTTGCTGATTATTTTAATGCATTGTTGAATTCAGGGGATTTTTTACTAGTATTTTATTGAGCATTTTTGCATCTATGTTCATTAGAGATATTGGCCTGTAATGTTCTTTTCTTGTGTCCTTTGTGTTTTTGGTATCAGGGTAACGTTGGCCTCATGATATGAGTTTGGAAGTATTCCCTCCATGTCATCTTTTTTGGGAAGGCTTGAGCAGGTTTGGTATTAGTTCTTCTTATGTTTGGTAGAATTCAGCAGTGAAGCCATAATGTCCTGAGCTTCTCTTTGTTGAGAAGTTTCTTGTTAATGATTCAGTCTCCTTAGTCATTGCTGGTCTGTTCAGATTTTCTATTTCTTCATAACTCAGTCATGGTAGGTTCTATATGTATGGGAATTAATCCGTTTCCTAGGCTGTACAATTTGTTGGTGTATAATGGTTCATAATACTCTCTTGTTTTTGTGTTCCTATATTATCAGTTTTAAAGTCTGCCCATTCATTTCAGATATTATTTACTTGAGTCTTCCCTTTTTTTTTTTAGTGCAGTTAATGTTTTGTAAATTTTATCTTTTTGAAAAACCAACTCTAGTTTCATTGATGTTTTTTATTGTTTTTCTAGTCTCCATTTCTTTTTTTTTTTTTTTTTTTTTTTTTTTTTTTTTTTTTTTTTTTTTTTTTTTTTTTTTTTTTTTTTTTTTTTTTTTTTTTTTTTTTTTTTTTTTTTTTTTTTTTTTTTTTTTTTTTTTTTTTTTTTTTTTTTTTTTTTTTTTT